>JAIWQS010000194.1:0-60374 GCA_029891385.1 Erythroxylum novogranatense | reverse complement strand
GAAGATGATAAGTTTCCTTTGCCTAAGATCGATACGGTACTATTCCTTAAGGAAGCTATGATATTTTCAAAGTTTGATATGAAAGCGGGATTTTGGCAATTGGGTATTCACCGGAAGAACGATACAAGCGCATTTGCATTCCCAATGCTCGGTTACCAATGGTATGTCATGCCTTTTGGTTTGAAGGTTGCACCCTCAACTGTTCAAAAGTCCATTACTAAGATTTATGAGCCTATCCTCTCTGATGCCTTGATCTACATTGATGATATTCTCTGTTCTCAAAGACCCATGAGGAGCATCGGGCCTTATTACAGCAGTTCTTGGGCGTGACCAGCAGATATGGGATTATGCTTTGACATCTAAGAACATTATTGGTATAACAATCGAATTTCTTGGGATGCATTTCAAGGATGGATTCTTTAAACCAGGACCACACATTGCTAAGGAACTTCTCGGTTTCGGATGAACATCTCTCGATAAAAGCAGTTCAACAATTCCTCGGGATTGTCAATTATATTCGAGATTTCATTCCACGTGTGGCACTATACATCTTGGCTTGAGTAAGCTTTTGCGTGAAATCCACAGTGGGGAAAGCACAAACATCTGTCATCGACATTTAAAAGCATTTGTCAAAATCCGTAGTCATTAAAGATTCTGATAAAGGAAGCGTATTCTACAAGCGGATGCTAGTGACTTTTTGAGGGAGCTGTTCTTTTAGAAGAACTCAATGATAAGAGACTATATTGCGGACGTCTTGGTGGTGCTTTCGTTGCAATTTGAACAACACTATCATATTTCCTATAAGGAGATTCTCATTTGTTAAAGAGGTATTGAAAATTCTCTTTTACCTCACTCCTTATCATTTCATCATTGAGATGGATAACACATCTTTTCCCAAAATCTTGAATCAAGCAGGAAAAGATTCCAAATAACCAACTTTTACGTTGGCAGAGTAGTTCTCTTCTATAAATTCCGATTAATCATTTGAAGAGTCATCATAATCTTTTAGCGGACTTTCTTTCTCGACCTTCAAAACCACTCTTATACATTTCTTCTTGTGTTAAACTTCTATCCCATTATTTTGGCTTATGGAGTTTCCTCGGTTTGCAGTTATCCGGTAAATTTCCTCCTCTTTTTCTCTATTCCATCTTGTGTGGGATCTTTATCTATCCTTCCTCGAGTGTTTTTACTACTTACATCAGGTCTTAGTTACCAATGATGTCATTGCTCAACCGAGCATGTTTGATCCATCGCTCCTTATCACATGATCTATCATCTATCACGATGATATTGATGATTATGTCTTATAGCATCTTTGAAGTACATTTACGCATTATATGTATGTGCTATTGCTCTTTCTCCTTTGCATGTCTATAAATGCCTTCATGACCCAATTCAGTCATTTCTCTTTATGGGCGTTCCTTGAATGGTTTCAACCATTAGACAAATGGCGACGAAATGTCGACTTATTATCATCCATCATTTATAGGATTCTTCTCTTGAAAAGAATCTTGTAGTCCTTTATCTTTTACCAGACCACTATGTGATGGTGATTACGGACATCATGTATGCATACAATCATCTTCAACAATGGCGAACAACTCTAAGTTGGTCTTACGATGACATATCTCATTAAAGAAATTATATGAACTCCTTGATCAACAATCGGACTCGTGATGTCAATTATTAGTCCGTATGTACATCTCTTGGACCTTATTATGGAAGCGCTCTCATTGAGCGATGAAGATTCCTCTTCTGATCGATGGACTATGATAGAATCAATGTTATTCATATTCAAGCGGGACCAATTGATCGACTTGCTCTATCTTGACAAATCCTTCTCCACCGATCAAGATTATCTCTCTACACTAACTCTTTCAAATTGGTCTTCCACCAATATTGATGCTCTTATTGAAGAAGTAGATGAAGATATTCTTGACAAGCCTCAGATCTTTCACTTCATTTTGTGACAAGAAGGTCCCACAAGTCACTTCACAGGCAGATTCTGTACATCTTTACTTTTGTCAAAGTAGTGGATTATTGTCTTGTAGAACTTTAGACTTTTCTAAAGTTGGTGTATTATTAAACACTTTTTCTAAAGTAGATTGCTTTTGATAAGGTTAGGTATGCTTTAGTTAAAGTTGTAATCATTTTGTTTTTAGCCTAGATTTACATTTCAGTCCTTCGCCTTGCTTATTTAAGCAAGCCTCGTCTTAGTTGATAGTCATAGGGGAATTTCGCTAATGATTGTATCATAGGGAATTCGATAAATGAAAATGAAGAACTTTTCTTCACAAAAATAGTTCTCTTTCTTGTCTGAAACCTTATCTCCTTTTCGGTGAGCTTATTCTTTGGGTGTTGAGATTGTAGAAGATTAGTATGCTCTATACTTGCCTTTTATAAGGATCTGGTATATCAGAACATCTTTATGACAATCTGGTAAAGATTCTGTCAGCTTCTAAATTTCCGCTGCCTTGAGATAGAAGCATTAACGGGGAATGAAGAGTAAGAGTGTGTGAGTGAGGTAGAGTATCCTAAGGCGTGGCGATAAGTCCGTGTTGCCCAGGAGAGGCGTTGAGGGTGTAAGACTCCGATAGCTGGATATCTCGTTTGTGATATACACTTCAATCCGACTTTGGTTAGTCGATGTCTTGACAGTGAGTGGTTTAGAATGAAGCGGTTACCCTTTATGGGTTAGCGGTGGTCATATCCACAATAATACGTGGTTGTGTTTCCGGCCTTTGGTTGAGGTTCCACTTTTCATAGTGGTTCTTTGTTTAGAGTTTCCAAGTACTTGCTAGTACCTCTTGAGAGTTTGTTTCTTGAACTCTTACCCATAAATCACTTTGGTGGTTTATTGGGAACTTGACCTTTCATGATCTTTTCCTCGGAGGGGCACCATTGATAGGAAAAAAGATAAGGGAGTAAACGAGAGTATAAGAATTTGTGATGGATTCTTGAGATCCGGTTCATTTATCTTCTAGTTTGTCTTTAGCGTCTTTACTAGAGGTGTTAAGCGTGTTTTATCACAAAAATAGAAAACCTTGTTGAAATTACTCATGTACAGTAGAAAATCGTGTTAGTGAGTCTTCTTTGCCTTTGCTCGATCCCTCGGTATCTATTCTCGTGGAGTTCTTGGGCCGAGAAATATTAGAGTGTATTTTCTACTACGATCCTCGTGTTAAGAAATCATCCAAAGTTCAGCGAGGAGCAGTGTGGTCTCGAGATCTACAAACAGAGAACAATATATTAAAGCTGAGATCCTAAGGAATTCATATCCTTATGGAGAGAACAATCTCACCACATCTGCGTGTGGAGCTATTAAGCTTTATTCGACTTTACATGGAAGAAAAGGTATCCACCACCCTTTGCCGGGATATCTCTCTTGGACATAGCCTGTACTGACGTGCCAAATGCAATGATTGGTACCCTGCTTACAACGACACAAAGGTATCGTTACGACCACCTTTTGATTTCAACATCGGGTTGGATGATCTACTTTATCGAGCGTCTGAAGTTGAGATCCGTGATCACTTAGGCGAGATCGAGATCCGTCCACGCGTCATGGCGTTACATCACCAGATGATCTATCGTCTTGAGAATCATGCCTTAGATCTCGACTTTCCTAATGCTGCCGGATGCACTTTATATAGTTCTTGATGGTCTAAATTCTCGGACAACTATCCTCCAAATACTAAGCGATTACACCTTACGTGAGCTTGAGAAGTTGATGCCTACAAAATGGATTACCAAGCTACCAAAAGGTATTCCATGCCCACAGCGACATTCATTTCATCGGTATCACCTCGATTCTGCGGACTCGAGAGATGGCTCGGTCGAGTCCATCTACACGGACCTAGCGACGACCGTCAGTCCTTCTACATCGGGTCCAATCACGATGATCCATTATAAATCTTCTGGATGCGGTAGAACACTGTGAATCTATCTTAAGGGCTCTTAGAATCCAGATCCGGCGGTGTCTTCACACCTTTGAAGGAGAAGACGGTCCTCCGATCCATTATTTCCATCTAATGGAATCCGTTTACATAAGTCATCATCGTGGACATTTTGTATGGGATGTCGACCCATCTATGTGCGAACGGTGTAGATCTGTCTCGATCCACAGTGGGACAGATGATGACGATGATCCTAGATATCGGAGAAGAAAGAGAAGTCAGCGAAATCAAGTTGCTTGCCTTCTCGAAGTATCATCCATTCGGGGATGATCAAGATCGAGCGATCCTAATGGTCTTATCCTACCCGGCCAAGGCAATTTGAACCATACGGACCAAAGTCCATTCAAAGATGCTCGGTCGTCGAACAAATCTCTTTGAAAGATCTTGTGGATCTAGTATTTTGCCAACAATTCCTTCTATTGCTCCTACTCCTCGGCCTTGCATGATGCTCGGATCGAGAAGAGATAACTTTCCTCCACTTTCAAGGAGTCTTGATGATTCTCGGAGGTTATCTCTAACCCATTTATCGAGACTACAGGAGTTACATCTCGAAACACTTGCTTCAAATCCTACGGATGAAGTACTCATTGGCAAACTCATAATCGTTAGCACAAAACAAAGTTCTCAAAAGGATTGATTCCAAATTTGGATGGACTCGATCAGCGACATGTGACTACTCATAAGAAAGTCGACTCTGTTTGAACGGATACTGAAAAGATGTACCGATCTTATAAAGCTTCGGATCCAACAATTGGATGCTGATCTCGGAACCTTACATCTACTTAGATATATGGGGCCGATTTAAACTTAAAGTTAGTAAGATTGAGGAGATGCAAAAGGCATCCAACAAATGGGCGGACATGCTTGCTTCACAATCTCACCGGATATATGGCTCATCTTCTTGAGTTTCCTCTTATACGCCATCATATCCTTCTCACGCATATCAGCGATATCGGTGACTATTCAAAGGTATTCAATTTAATTATCCTTTGATTAGGCGATATATTCATCCTCGGAACTCGAGAAAACTTCGAGGAAGTTCAAGGCGTCATAAGACAAAAATCTCATCGAGCAACAAGTTAAACCTCGAGTTTACGAACAATATAAGGTTCGAAACAACTTCTTCTCAACCATTTGAACCTTCACACAGTGGAAAAGCACATGTGATTCGGTACACCATCGATTCTCCTCCACGTTCAACCTTCCACTTCTTCACATGGGAAGGATAAAGCTAAATTGCGAGTCGTTGCTACTCTTCTGCTGAATCTCTTGCGGATGCCTACATCTTCGATGAATCGGGAAGGCGATTTCTATTCCCTTGATGGGATAAGCGATGATGAACATTCTGCACCACACGAGTATACATCGGATCCGAACCCAATTTGCTAGATCTAATCTCGGATCGATCATCGATCCTCGGAATACTCTAGAGGCCATATATGATGAATCGGTTGATGGAATACAATGATGAAAACTTAGGCGATCTCGAGAACTTTCTAATATTACGATGACAATGCCTCATCATCTTGAAGAATCTTGAACCCATAATCGGTGAAAGTGAATCCTCGAGGCTGATCAAGTTAGACTGAATACGCACCTCGAAACACCGACTATGGCGGTTGCCATGACCTTCTACCAAACCTACTTGAGGACCTTGGTTTACTTTTGATGATCTACCTCTAACAAATGGAGATAGACTTCATGAGTTGATCGTGGATTGATTTACAAATGACGACCTAATCATCCCTTGCGGATATTTTATGCGAATTCACTTCAGTTCACTGGTACTGCGAGAATGGTGGCAAAGTATTTACGAATATCAACGACTTGATATATCGAAGTTACAACAATTTGGAGCATTACTTGGTGTGTTACATAAAGAATTTATTGGTGATTTCCGGTTGATTGACAAGCAAATTAAATCGAGAATATTTCAAGATGAAATGTTGTTCTCTTGATAAGCGTGATCTTGCAAAGCATTACAAGCGCATGACGGATAGGTATTATCTTACGAATGGATGGAGCGATGTTAATCTTACGTTACACATTTATCTCATCCCTTCGGATGAAATACAACGAAACTAGCGGACTATAGCTACTCTACGAGAGATGGCTACAATTTCTCTTGGAGAATTTACCCGACTTGCAATAGCTTCTCTTGATAAACTGTGTGACCAACACATGCTTGTCAAGAATATCCTAAAGGAAGTCGATTCTGAAGAAAGCTTGTAAACAACCATCTCAGTTAAGTACAAATCGGAGAAGACTTGCGAATGTCATAGCGTGAAAGCTCATTCTACTCAAGTCTTTTATGGCGACATAAAGCACTTCCACAGAAAGATGGCAAGAAGCCATGGAAGCAGAACTCTAAAATGAAGAGCGAAGCTCTAAAGTCGGGCGTATGAGGTTCTTGCAAGAAATCATCTCATCGGAATAAACCCGATGCTTTGTGCATGGAAGCAAAGAGCACTTAGCCAACTCATGTCCTAAAGCAACGGGAAAGATGCCAAATTCACGGAGAAGCTTGATACACTTTTGCCTATACATCCTCACGGTCACATAGAAGATCATTAGAAGAGCGATCAGTGAGGACAATGAAACTCGATTTCTTTGTTACATTTCTACAGCAGGGCAGCGATTCATCATCATCAGGCTCTAGCATTGATGAATACATTCACATGATCCAAGCGGACGGACATGTATGAAAGTAGATCGTACTCAATACAGCGACCATATGTCAACATCCGGATCTTTTGCAGAACAAATATGATCGGCCTATCAAACCATTGGATTTATGGATCTGAGGTCTACGTGCGATCATGAAACCCAGACATATTACCATACGAAGCATGGGAAACACATGATGAACATTTCATGGCAGTGATGGCAATACCTTCAAGATTGGGTTAAAGACAAGCGAAATTGGCATCCGCTTCTTTCCTCGATTGTCTGATATGGACCAAAGTTCTTGGAAGCAATCTACGGGCGGATATTCTCATTGGCATGGATGTCTCTTTGTAAAGCAGACATCTCAGATTCTACCCACCTGGCCTCGGTATCGAAACCTTATGAGTCCGTACGGTGATAAAAATGTGTTTGAACTAACACGGTTCACACACATTACTGGACTTAGAGATAAGCTGTTGAGCTCTTGTCCGAGTCTCGTACAGTTTTCTCATCGAGATCCTCTATGGAAGAATAGAGACTTTTCATAAGTCTACCTTTCAAGAAGAATGAGGATATCAATCCTACCAGGCTACACATCCGGGAATGAATCTGATGATATGAGCTTCATAATTGATGAGTGTGCCGTTTTGATGCAGCAAGTTGATTGAGCCCACAAAGTCGGATTGGGCTTGCTTAGCGTTCTATGTCAACAGCGTTGAGCGAAGCGTGGAAAAGCGTCTAGTCATAGACTACTGAACAGCTGAATGCATTCCTGCAAGATGATAAGTTTCCTTTGCCTAAGATCGGTACGGGTACTATTCCTTAAGGAAGCTATGATATTTTCAAAGTTTGATTTGAAAGCGAGATTTTGGCAATTGGGTATTCACCCGGAAAAGCGATCTGAACGCATTTGCATTCCCAATGCTCGATACCAATGGTGTCATGCCTTTTGGTTTGAAGGTTGCACCCTCACTTGTTTCAAAAGTCCATTACTAAGATTTATGAGCCTATCCTCTCTGATTGCCTTGATCTACATTGATGATATTCTCTTGTTCTCAAAGACCCATGAGGAGCATCGGGCCTTATTACAGCAGTTCTTGGGCGTGACCCACGGTATGGGATTATGCTTTCGGCATCTAAAACCTATTAATACAATGAAATCGAATTTCTTGGGATGCATTTCAAGGATGGATTCTTTAAACCGGGACCACACATTGCTAAGGAACTTCTACGGTTTCGGATGAACATCTCTCAATAAAGCAGTTGACAATTCCTCGGGATTGTCAATTATATTCGATTTCATTCCACGTGTGGCCACCTATACATCTTGCTTGAGTAAGCTTTGCGTAGAATCCACAGTGGGAAAAGCACAAACATCTGCACATCCGACATTTAAAAGCATTTGTCAAAATCATAGTCATTAAGATTCACGATAAAGGAAGCGTATTCTACAGCAGATGCTAGTGACACCCATTGAGGGTGTTCTTTTAGAAGAACTCAATGATAAGAGACTATATTGCGGACATCTAGTGGTGCTTTTCGGCCGGTTGAACAACACTATCATATTTCCTATAAGGAGATTCTCATTTGTTAAAGAGGTATTGAAAAATTCTCTTTACCTCACTCCTTATCATTTCATCATTGAGATGGATAACACATCTTTTCCCAAAATCTTGAATCAAGCAGGGAAAAAGATTCCAAATAACCAACTTTTACGTTGGCAAGGTGGTTCTCTTCCTATAAATTCCGAGTTAATCATTTGAAGAGTCATCATAATCTTTTAGCGGACTTTCTTTCTACGACCTTCAAAACCACTCTTATACATTTCTTCTTGTGTTAAACTTCCTATCCCATTATTTTGGCTTATGGGTTTCCTCGGTTTGCAGATTATCGAGTAAATTTCCTCCTCTTTTTCTACTATTCCATCTTGTGTTAAGGATCTTTATCTATCCTTCCTCGAGTGTTTTTACTACTTACATCAGGTCTTAGTTACCAATGATGTCATTGCTCAACCAGGCATGTTTGATCCATACGCTCCTTATCACATGATCTATCATCTATCTGATGATATTGATGATTATGTCTTATGGCATCTTTGGGCTGTTTACGCATTATATGTATGTGCTATTGCTCTTTCTCCTTTGCATGTCTATAAATGCCTTCATGACCAATTCAGTCCGAGTTCTCTTTTATGGGCGTTCCTTGAATGGTTTCAACCATTAGACAAATGGCGACGAAATGTCGACTTATTATCATCCATCATTTATGGGATTCTTCTCTTGAAAAGGATCGTAGTCCTTTATCTTTTACTGCAGACCTATGTGATGAGTGATTACGGACATACGTGTACATACAATCATCTTCAACAATGGCGAACAACTCTAAGTTGGTCTTACGATGACATATCTACTGTTAAGAGAATTATATGAACTCATGATCAACTTAATCGGACTCATGATGTCAATTATTCGTCGTATGTACATCTCTTGGACCTTATTATGGGCGCTCTCATTGAGCGATGAAGTTCCTCTTCTGATCGATGGACTATGATAGAATCAATGTTATTCATATTCAAGCGGGACCAATTGATCAACTTGCTCTATCTTGACAAATCCTTCTCCACCGGATCAAGATTATCTCTACACCAACTCTTTCAAATTGGTCTTCCACCAATATTGATGCTCTTATTGAAGAAGTAGATGAAGATATTCTTGACAAGCCTCAGCGGATCTTTCACTTCATTTGTGACAAGAAGGTCCCTGAAGTCACTTCACCGAAAGCCAGATTACATCATCTTTACTTTTGTCAAAGTAGTCAGTGTGTACTGTAGAACTTTAGACTTTTTCTAAAGTTGGTGTATTATTAGGCTTACTTTTTCTAAAGTAGATTGCTTTTGATAAGGTTAGGTATGCTTTAGTTAAAGTTGTAATCATTTTGTTTTTAGCCTAGATTTACATTTCAGTCCTTCGCCTTGCTTATTTAAGCAAGCCTCGTCTTAGTTGATAGTCATAGGGAATTTCCGCTAATGATTGTATCATAGGGAATTCGATAAATGAAAATGAAGAACTTTTCTTCACAAAAATAGTTCTCTTTCTTGTATGAAACCTTATCTCCTTTTGGTGAGCTTATTCTTTGGGTGTTGAGATTGTAGAAGATTAGTATGCTCTATACTTGCCTTTTATAAGGATCGGTATATCGAACATCTTTATGACAATCTGGTAAAGATTACATCGACTTCAAATTTCATTGCCTTGAGATAGAAGCATTAGCGGGAATGAAGAGTAGAGAGTGTGTGAGTGAGGTAGAGTATCCTAAGAGGCGTGGCGATAAGTCCGTGTTGCCCGAGGAGGCGTTGAGGGTGTAAGACTCGATATGGCGGATATCTCGTTTGTGATACACTTCCAATCCGACTTTGGTTGGTCGATGTCTTGACCGGTGAGTGGTTTAGAATGAAGCGGTTACCCTTTGTGGGTTAGCGATGGTCATATCCACGTGTGTCTACGTCTTTGGCAGACGAATTAGTGCCATCTGAGCTTGTTGAAGGAAAGAGTAGTAGGTGTACGAGAAGAAGGAAAATCTTTCTTTACAAGAAGCGGTTGAAGGTAAACTAGCCATAAGAGTGAATCGGAAAACAAACTAATCTTTTGGTATTTTTTGGGAAAGATTAGAAAACTCCTTCGATCTAACATGGCGGAGTAGAAGAATACTTATAGGCTGAAAAAAGTATCTGGAGGCCAAGGTGGATGTTGTCGAAGAAGTGAGAGAATAACACTGTGCGCAAAGATAAATATTGTTCAAAGACTTGAAAAGAAGCATATGAACCCTTTGCTTTTGAAATAAAGGACAATTGTTGTTTGTTCTTTCCCCACTCTGGTGGATTCTTCTGTGAAACTTACTCAAGCAAGATGTATAGGTGGCCACATGTGGAATGAAATCTAGAATATAATTGACAATCCAGGAATTGTTGAATACATTTCTTGAGAGATGTTCATCTGGAAGCCGTAGAAGTTCCTTAGCAATGTGGTCCTTGTTTAAAGAATCCATCCTTGAAATGCATCCCAAGAAATTCGATTTACATTGTACCAATAGTGCTCTTAGATCTTGAAAGCATAATCCCATCTTGTTGGGTCACGTCCAAGAACTGTTGTAATAAGGCACGATGTTCCTCATGGGTCTTTGAGCGATAGAATATCATCAATGTAGATCGAAGCCTTTGTAGAGGATAGGCTCATAAATCTTAATAATGGACTTTTGAAGCGGTGAGGTGCAACCTTCAAACCAAAGGCATGACAGTCCATTGAGTGCGAGCATTGGGAATGCAAAATGCGGTCTTGTATCGTTCTTACGGGTGAATACCCAATTGCCAAAATCCACCTTTCAAATCAAACTTTGAAAATATCATAGCTTCCTTAGGAATAGTACACATGTCTTGATCTTGGCAAAGAAACTTATCGTCTTGCGGAATGCATTCACGGTTTGTAGTCTATGACTGAGCGTTTCTTTCCACGCATTACGAGCGCTTGTTGACATAGAGCGCTTGGCAAGCCCAATCCGACTTTGTGGGCTCAATCAATCCTTGCTGCATCAAAGCGGCACACTCATCAATTGCGAGCTTCGTATCATCGATTCATTCTGGATGTAGCCTTGGTAGGATTGATATCCTCATTCTTCTTGAAAGGTAGACTTATGAAAAAGTCTCTATTCTTCCATAGAGATTGGATGAAAAGCGTGCATGAGACTCGGACGATAGCTCAGCGGTTTATCTCTAAGTCGGTGTAATGTGCGGGAACTCGTATTAGTTCAAACACATTTTTATCACCGTATGCGGACTCATAAGGTTTCGATACACAGGGCACATGGGTAGAATCTCGTAGATGTCGGGCTTTACGGTGAACATCCATGCCAATGAGAATATCTGGGCACAGTAGATTGCTTCCAGAACTTTGGTCCATCTTGTACAGCGAGGAAAAGCGGATGCGATTACGCTTCTTGTCTTTAACCCAATCTTGAAGGTATTGCCATCGGCTGCCATGAAATGTTCATCATGTGTTTTCCATGCTTGGATGGTAATATCTTTGGGTTTCATGATCGTATGTGTGACCACAATCCATAAATCCAATGGCTTTGATAGGCCGATCATATTTGTCTTGCAAAAGATCGGATGTTGACATATGGTCGTTGTATTGAGTCGATCTATTTTCATACATGTCTCTTCTTTGTTGGATCATGTGAGCAATTCATCAATGCTAGAGTCGGATGATGATGAATCGTCAACTGTTGTAGAAACAAACAGCAAACTGAGTTTCATTGTCCTCACTTGACTGTTCTTCTAACAGATCTTCTATGTGACTGTGAGGATGTATAGGCAAAAGTGTATCAAGCTTCTCCAGGAATTTGGCATCTTTCCTGGTTGCCTTAGGACATGAGTTAGCTAAGTGCTCTTTGCTTCCACAGACAAAGCATCGGGGTTTATTCCGATGAGATGATTTCTTGAAGAACCTCATACGTCTGACTTTAGAGCTTCTGTTCTTCATTTTAGAGTTCTGCTTCCATGGCTTCTTGCCATCTTTCTTGTGGAAGTGCTTCTTATGTCGCTTTTCATAAAAGACTTGAGTAGAATGAGCTTTCTTGCTGCTATGACATTTGCAAGTCTTTTCTGATTTGCACTTAATCTGGAGATGTGGTTGTTTACAAGCTTTCTTCAGAACTGGACCTCCCTTTAGGATATTCTTGACAAGCATGTGTTGGTCACATAGTTTATCAAGAGAAGCTATTACTGGTAGTAAATTTCTCCAAGAGAAATTGTAGCCATCTCTCCTGTGGAGTAGCTATAGTCCGTTGAAGTTCGGTTGTATTTCATCTGGAAGGATGAGATAAATGTAACTAAGATTAACATCGTTCCATCCATTCGGAGATAATACCTATCCGTCATCGTTTGTAATGCTTTGCAAGATCACGCTTATCAAGAGAACACATTTCATCTTGAAATATTCTGACAATTTGCTTGTCAATCAATGGAAATCACGATAAATTCTTTATGTAACACACCAAGTAATGCTCAATTTGTTGTAACTTGGATATCTTGAAGTCGTTGATATTCAAATACTTTGCCACCATTCTCATAAGTACCAGTGAATCTGAAGTGAATTCGACAAAATATCCGACAAGGATGATTAGGTCCGGTCATTTGTAAATCAATCCATACCTTAGAACTCATGAAGTCTATCTCCATTTGTTAGGAGGTAGATCATCAAAAGTAAACCAAGGTCTGAAGTAGGCTTGGTAGAAGGCTGTGCAGCTGCCATAGCTGGTGTTTCTTGAGGTGCAGATTCAGGTCTAACTTGATCAGTTCCTGAGGATTCAGCTTCACTGATTATGGGTTCAGTATCTTCAGTATGATGAGGCATTGTCATCAGAACATTAGAACGTTCTGAGAGATCAGCTAAGTTTTCATCAGTTGTATCTCCATCAATGATTCATCATATATAGCCTCTGTAGAGTATTACGAGGATCGGATGATCGATCGAGATTAGATCTAACAAATTGGGTTACGGATCCGATGTATACTTTCGGTGGTGTTGCGAATGTTCATCATCGGTTATCCCATCAAGGAATAGAAATCGTCTTCGATTCATCGGAAGATGTAGATCATCTATGAGAGATTTAGCGATAAGTAGCGGCGTACTCACGGCAATTTAACTTTATCCTTCCATGTGAAGAAGTGGAAGGTTGAGCGGTGGAGGAGAATCGGATGGTGTACGAATCATGCGGGGCTTTCTCCACTCGGTGAAGGTTCAAATGGTTGAGAAGAAGTTGCTACGGAACCTTATATTGTTCAGAAACTCGAGGTTTAACTTGTTGCTCAGATGAGCTTTTCGTCTTATGACGTCTTGAACTTCCTTGAGTTTTCTGAGTCTGAGGATGAATATACTGTCTAATCAAAGGATAATTAAATTTGAATACCTTTGAATAGTCAGCTTCCTCTGGATATCGTTGATATGCAGGAGAAGGATATGATGGCTGTAGAGTAGGAAACTCTGAAGAAGATGAGCCATATATCTGGTGAGATTGTGAAGCAAGCATGTCTGCTTCCATTTGTTGGACAGTCTTTTGCATCTCCTGAATCTTACGAACTTTTAAGTCGAAATCTGGCCCCATATATCGGGCAGAGATGTAGTGTCTGAGATCAGCATCCAATTGTTGGATCTGAGCTTTATAAGATCGGTACATCTTTTGTATCTGTTCCGAAACAGAGTCGACTTTCTTATGAGTAGTCACATGCTGTTGACTGAGTCCATCCAGCTTGGAATCAATCCTTTTGAGAACTTTGTTTTGTGCTACTGCATTATGAGTTTGCCAGTTGAGTACTTCATCTGTAGGATTTGAAGCAAGTGTTCCTTGAGATGTAACTCCTGTAGCTCTGATAAATGGGTTAGAGATAACCCTCTGCGAATCATCAGTACCTCTAGAAAGTGGAGGAAAGTTATCCTCTTCTGATCTGAGCATCATGCAAGGCTGAGGAGTAGGAGCAATAGAAGGAATTGCTGGCAAAATACTAGATCCACAAGATCTTCGATAGATTTGTTTGACGACTGAGCATCTTTTGAATAGACTTTGGTGCGTATGGTTCATTTGTCTTGGTGGTAGGATAAGACCATTAGGATCGTCGGATCTTGATCATCCTGAATGGATGATACTTACGAGAGGCAAGCAACGATTTACGCTTTGACTTCTTCTTTCTTCTCCGATATCTAGGATCATCGTCGTCATCATATGCGACTCGAGTTGAGGCAGATCTCACGATCTGATTCGCATATAGGTGGGTCGACATCCCATACAAAATGTCCACGATGATGACTTATGTAAGCGGGATCTCCATTAGCATGGAAATAATGGATGGAGGACGTCTTCTCCTTGATGTGTGAAGACACTGGCCGGATCTGGATTCTAAGAGCCCGGAAGATAGATCTGCTGTGTGTTCTACCGATCTGTAGTACTTATGGGCTGGATCATCGAGTTGGACCGATGTAGAAGGACTGACGTGTCGTCGCTAGATGCAGTGTAGATGGACTTGTGAGCCATCTCTCGAGTCTGCGAGAATCGGAGGTGATACCGTATGAAATGAATGTCGGTGTGGTGCATGGAATACCTTTTGGTAGTTGGTAATCCATTACAGAGGCATCAACTTCTCAGCTCATGGGCGAATGCGCTTGCGGTATTTGGAGGATAGTTATGCGAGAATTTAGACCATCGGCAACCATATAAAGTGCATCCGAAGTAGCATTAGGAAAGTTGAGATCTAAGGCATGATTACGAAGGCGATAGATCATCGGTGATGTAACGTCGCCATGACGAATGACGGATCTTGATGCGCTCCGAGTGATCTGGATCGAACTTGTAGGCGTTCGGATAAAGTAGGATCATCCAACCGATGTTGAAATCGGTGCTATGGTCGAAACGACACTTCCTTTGTCAAGTGTAGTCGACAAGGTACCAATCATTGCGGTTTGATGCGTTGTATAGGAACGTGTCGAGAGATATCTGGCGATGCGAGGATACCTTTTCTTCCATGTAAAGTCGAAACAAGCGAATAGCTCCCACGTGCGGATCGTGTGAGATTGTTCTCTCCATAAGGATATGAATTCCTTAGGAATCTCGATTTAACATATTGTTCTGCTGTTGTAGATCCGAGACCACCTTGTTCCAACTTGGAACTCGGATGATTTCATTAACACGAGGGCGGGTAGTAGAAAACACTCTCTAATATTTCTCGTCCCAAGAACGGTCACGAGAATAGAATCTTTGTAGGGGCCGAGCAAAGGCAAAGAAGACTCACTAACACGATTTTCTCACGGTACATGAGTAATTTCAACAAGGTTTTCTATTTTTGTGATAAAACACGCTTAACACCTCTAGGTAAAGACGCTTAAAGACAAACTAGAAGATAAATGAAGCTGGATCTGAAGAATCCATCACAAATTCTTATCGACTCTCGTTCTTACTCCCTTATCTTTTTCCTATCAATGGTGCCCCCTCCGAGGAAAAGATTGCGAAGGTCAAGTTTCCCAATAAACCACCAAAGTGATTTATGGTGTAAGAGTTCAAGAAACAAACTCTCTAAGAGGTACTAGCAAGTACTTGGAAACTCGGAAACAAAGAACCACTATGAAAAGTGGAACCTCAACCACAAAGGCTGGAAACACAACCACAAAGGTTGGAAAGGTAAATACCACTCGTAAAGAGGGATACAAAGCTTTTCTTGATTTTCGTATTTGTATGGTGACGAGAGTGAGCATTAAATGCATGAATAACAATGGTTTGTGCATTTCGGTTTTTTGTGCCTAAATGCTTTGAATGTCTTTTATGTATTTATTACATTGAGAAAAGCATTGGCTTTTCAGTGCACAGTGAATGATCCTTAAATGCATGTGTAAGATCCGTACAAATGTATGGAGGCTTGAAACTATCAGTTGTTTTTGGTTTCAAACGTTTGCAAGATTGTTCATGGTTGTTTATGCACAGTAAAATGTTTTTGATAAAAAACCGAAAACATTCTAATAAGCATATACCTTTATGTAAATTACGTTTTGCTTGTTCTATTTGTGCATAAAAGCTGAAACATCTTGAGTTCATCATAAACATATTTGTGTTTATATTGATAATCGATTTTATTTGTAAATGTTTTATTAAGTGATATGATCACTAATGTTATTAAAATAAATGATTATATATTTATTAATGTGTTTTCATATAATATATTTTAAAATATTCCATAAATATGTTTTATGGGTCATTTTGAATTATATTATATAAATGAGTTTTATATAATTTTGTATATAAATTATTTTTACATATAATTTATTTTGGCATCTTTGTGATATGTCAAATTAAATTAGGTTAATATAGAAATTCCTATTTCGTTTATGTATGAGTTATATAAATTTGTTTTATGTAAAATTGAAATAAAATGTTAATATGTTTTTCATAGAAATTGGTTATGTTAATTGGTTTAACATATGAAATATATATAAATATATACTTTTATTTTGAATATGTTTCATGTCAAAATTAATAAAAATATTATAAATTGTCATAAGTGATGATTATGAGCTCGGTGAAATTTTCGATCTTATGATATGAATGATGATATTTTGATAATTTAATTATTCAAATATGTGCCTTATATCATGTTTATATATACTTGTAGATATGACAACTAAAATCTTGATCGGTGATTTGTCCACCTGAAAAATTGGATGGGTCCAATTATGATATGTGGCAAAGAAAATTTTAGTATCCTCTAAATGAACGAAAATTGTTCGAACATTTGACCCTAATAGTGACTGCGCCTTGATCGAGGACAAAGATGGAAGCGATATTGATCATGCTAGTGAGCAATATCAAGCATCCTAAAGGCTTATGCAGATTGGTCCAAAAGGATCGTAAGGCATGTTATACTATGTTGTATTTCATGCATGATGATCTAATTGGAGATTGAGGATTGTCCCTTTGCTAAGGACATGTGGGACAAACTTAAGATCACTTTGGTCAAACATCCGCTACAAGGCTTCGTGTTTTGCACCTTAAATGGATGAACTCTGAGATTAATACGACTCGTTTATGGCTGAATATTTACTGAACCATGAGTGCAATGGTTCGTGATCTTAAACGGTGGCGAGCTATCTACGAAGAGGAGCAAGTCTAAATGTGATTCGGCTCTTCGGATCATCTTGAGCCTTTGAAAGAATGTGAAACTTGTTTTGACACATAATGAAAATGTCAAACCCTTTCAGAGATCACTAGGCACCTCGAAATGGATGAGGATCGCCTAAAAGCATCAGACTCTCCAATGTGGCCCTTGTTGCTAAAAACAAAGGACGAAGAACAATGCCAAGCGAGGTAAAAGAAAAGTTCTCGGCCTCCTCAAAGGAATGGACCAAAAGGTCATAAAAGCAAAAGGCTAAGGGCCAAGGAGAAAAATATGGCACGTGTGAAGTGCTATAATTGTGGAAAGAAAGGTCATTTTGCTCGGGTTGTCACGAACCTAAGAAGGTACCTTTCTTATCTATAACTCCTGATTTGTATGTTTGTTCTCATGCATTAGTTGCTAATTCTCTTCCTGATTTGGATTTGTATCTTTTGGTAAGGCTTCAAGGGTGTCTAAACCTTTAAAGCTTATTCACTCTGATATTTGCAGACCCATGAATATTAAGGCACGTCACAGGGCTATTTATTTTCTCACTTTAATAGATGACTATTCTCGCTATGGATATGTGTATCTTTTAGCTCATCGTTATGAAGCGCTCGATGTGTTCAAACATTTTGTGACTGAAGTTGAGACATAGTTGGAAAGAAGAGTTAAAATTCTTCGGACCGATCGTGGTCGAGAATATCTATCTGATATATTCAAAGACTTTTGTGAGAAAAAGGGTATAATAAGACAACTAACGATTCCTCGAACTCCACAACAAAACGGTGTTGCGGAGCGTAGGAATCGAACATTGCTTGACATGGTCAGATCAATGATGGCACACGCTCGTCTTCCAATTAGTTTTTGGGGAGATGCGTTGCTCACGGCAACTTATATTCTTAACCGTGTGCCAAGTAAAAGTGTACCCGCCACTCCATATGAGTTATGAAATGAAAGAAGCCCTCTTTAGATCATTTGTGCCCATGGGGTTCAGCTGGTTATGAACACAACCCAACTCATAAACATGGGAAACTTGGTCCAAGAGCCACTAAAATGGTTGATGTGTGTGATTTCAGGAGTTTGAAGACCAAGTCCTTGTAAGTTAGAAGACCAAGTCCTTGCTTCCTTATTGCTCGCGCAAGACTCGGAATGATATTATCTTTTCGATTTTCTCACTCTTTGTTATCTTTAGTTCCTAAAAATCTGCACATAGCCTTTCGACTCTTGAATAGCGTTCTTATGTAATGTTTTGTAGGGCTATATAAGCCACAAGTCGCTAGTAATAAAGGTACAGTTTATCCGAATATTGCTTCTCTCTTCTATTTCTTCCTCTTCTTACATCTACTTAGTTATCTCTCCATTATCTCCAAATTACACAACATTTGGTATCGAGGCGAGTTCAATGGAACACGCCAACAAACTAATGCTGAGTTTAGAAACGAGGTTCGAGGAAGCTTTGGGAGACACGAGTCTATGTTTGATCGATTCTGATGACTCTACAGACCTTCATGACCAAAATGCAAACTGTTGAAGCAACTCTAACCCACCTAAAGGAACAGTCTGAAAACCAAAATCCTTTTGCCTCAACTGAAGCTCAACATTCACGCCAACCACCACTCCATAACAGCCCACCCCGCAATACCCACGGAAACCCTGGCCCCACTGGGTCTAGCAACACCATAAACTCAAATACCCATCACTTAAAACTCAACTTTCCCAAGTTTGATGGCGAAGATCCGCATGGGTGGATATATAAAGCAGAGCAATATTGTGATTTCAAGGAGGTAGCCGAAAATCAACAGGTCCAGCTTGCTTCCTTTCACCTTGAAGGCATCGCTCTGCAATGGCACCGTTGGCTCAGTAAATTCAGAGGACCTATGTCTTGGGAAGAGTTTACCAAACGGTTTGGCCCCACTGATACCCCGAACATTCTAAAGGGTATGTTATGTATGGTGAGCACCCGAATGGTGGCTTGACGGAAGTTGCTTCCCGCAATGTGGAATTTCTTGAGGATGAGTTCCCAAACATAGGTGAAAGAAAAAAGGACCTAGATTTGTATGAGTTACAACCAGATACTCTCGGTGAGGGGGAGAATTTAGTTACTCACCAATTCACCGAGATTTTTCCTACCCAGGAGAACCAAATTGAGAATGAGGTTCGTCTTCCATCTCTAAACCACGAACCTGTAGATAGTCTACATGTTCCAAATCTCACATCTCAAGGAGATAGTGGGAGTGGTTCTCACCATGATCCAGACACCACATCTCCAAGAGATAGGGGGAGAGATTCTGAATCAGGGCAGACAAATGTAGGTCCTAGACTTCGACGAAGTGAGCGTGGAAGAATTCCTCAAAGATATTTTCAAATCGAAGAGGAAATATTCCTTTGTACTCCTTTGGAAATTGAAGTGCCAACCTCTTTTCAAGAGACTGTTGATTCACCTAACCACACAGAGTGGATTGATGCCATGAGGGATGAAATGGACTCAATGACACGAAATCAGGTTTGGAAACTAGTTGATCTTCCTCTCCAACGAAAGTCCATTGGAAACAAGTGAGTTTTCAAGATAAAACGTAAGGCGGATGGAACGATCGACAAGTTCAAGGCCCGTTTAGTAGCGAAAGACTATACCCAAATAGAGGGTATAGACTATGAAGAGACATTTTCTCTTGTGGTGAGATTTGCCTCTATTCGCTTACTTCTGGCTCTGGTTGCCCATTTGGACCTGGAGTTGTTTCAAATGGATGTAAAGACTGCTTTCCTCAATGGTAACCTTGAGGAGGAGATTTTATATGAATCAACCTATTAGTTTTGTATCAAAAGGTCAAGAAGACAAAGTGTGTCGTCTTAAAAGATCCATACATGGTCTCAAACAGTCTTCCAGATCGTGGTATTTCAGATTCCATGAAGCCATTACTTCTTTTGGCTTAGTCATGGTTTCAGAAGACCATTGTGTGTATGTCAAGAGAACAACAAGTGGAATTTTGTTTCTCACTTTGTATGTTGATGACATATTACTAGTTGGAAATAATATGGAGATGCTCAAGACCACTAAAGAGTGGTTGTCCTCTGTTTTTGATATGAAGGACATGGGTGAAGTTGGGTATGTCCTAGGTGTGGAAATAACTAGAAATTGTCCCAAGAAGCTTCTTGGTTTAAGTCAGGAAGCGTATATTAATAAAATCTTGGAACGTTTTCGAATGCATTATTCCAAACCCGTTGACACTCCAGTTGAAAAGGGTCTTACCTTGAGTCTTGATCAATGCCCTAAAACAGAGAAGGAAAAAGAAAAAATGAGTAATGTTCCCTACGCTAGTGCCGTAGGAAGCTTAATGTATGCTATGTTGTGTACACGGCCTGATATTTGCTTTGCGGTTAGTTTGGTAAGTCGTTACCAAAGTAACTCAGGACCTGCTTATTGGCAAGCAGTCAAAAGAATTTTTCGCTACCTTCGTGGTACTTCAAACCTGATCCTTTTCTATCAAGGCAATGACTTAAGGTTAAGGGGATATTCGGATGCCGATTGGGGTGGTGACCCAGATGAGTCTAGGTCAACCTCAGGATATGTTTTCACCTTGGGAAGAGGAGCCATATCTTGGTGCAGCAAGAAGCAAGACTGTATATCATTATCAACAATGGAAGCAGAACACGTTGCTTGTTGTCTTGTCGCTCAGGAGGCAATATGGTTGAGAAGTTTTCTCCAGGATCTTAATCTTACTCCTAAAGTTAATGATCCTGTTGAAATGTTATGTGACAACACTGCAGCCATACAGTTTGCTAAAGATCCGAAGTTTCATAGAAAATCTAAGCATATCAAAAGGCGTTATCATTTTGTAAGAGACGTCATAAAAAATAAAGAGGTTGTTATAAAGTATATATCTACTAACAAGATGGTAGCTAATCCCTTAACGAAACCTATTCCTCGAGATTCGTTTAAGGCTCATGTGATGAGTTTAGGTTTACATAGGGTTTAGTTTTTCCATTGGGTTATATTTTGTTGTATAATGACATGTTTTCAATTGTAACGTTTTTTTAAATAAAAGTTTATTTCTCAAATGTCTATTGGTACATAAATTACATGATAAGGCACATTGTAATGTCACCACATATTAGGCTTCTGATTGGTCTTATTATACAGGCAATCGCTCTAACGCTTGAGTAGCGAGTAGGATGAGACTTCACAATATTAATATTGAGTGTATGTAATATTGTGTTATCTTCATACTTGTGTAGTATGTATGATAAGTTTTATATTTGAATAGTCACCTTAGTAAGTCTAAGATGAGACTCTGATGAGTCAGATGTGAAAGATTAAGATTACACATTGAAGCTTTAAAACCAAATCCTAAGTGTCAAGATTAGCATTAGGTATGTTAATCTAGTGGCTCGAATTAGTTTTTAAGTAAAGCTAGATTCGTGATTTGCATAGCATAAAAGAGTGACATGCCCAATTTAGTGGGAGTTATGCTATGACACACATTTCATACTGTGTGTGCTATATAACGACCCTCTTTTGGAATGACAGTTAAATCCCTTTCTCTGTCATTGTATGATCCCATAGACTTTCATGTCTAATCGAATGGAACCCTTTGACTTAGAATTATGATATGAAGTCAAGGCTTGATGTTGCTACTTTAGTGTGTTTTTCCAAGGGCTAAGTTGTATACAGTCCAACGGAGCACGTTAGGAAAGCAGTTAAGCTAAGATGGATTATTATGAGTGTCTAAGGAAGAATCTTTTCCTTCATCACCATATCAGCCCGGGCGATTATACTTAGTGTATAATCATATGATATATCTATGAGCATAAAGGGACAGTGTATGCGTTTGGTAATATTTTGGATGATTTGGGGTATCATGACTATAGGAAAGTGTTATGTTAGTTAGATGGTGACTTAATATAACACTACTGGTTCTTTAATGGTCGCACGTCCCATTCTCAGTATGACACATGAAATTTTAGAGAGATGATGTAACTCGTGGCTTATGTGGCCGAGTGGGAGTTGTTGGCAGTTAAACATGAAAAGACACCAAATAAACAGCCACATAACATAACCGATGGAGGTTATGTTTATTCTCGTATAAAAGGAGAATGCAATGAGTAAAAGAAGAGTGTTCATTGCAATAAACAAGAAAACTCTCACTTCCTTCCTTACGGAAAAACAAACCATCAAAGGCTTAAAGTTTGGGACGTGGATTAAACGGTGACTCTAGTAGCCAACCGTAAAACGAAGCAAATCGATCCGGTACTTCCGCATTAAGGTAAGTCCTTAAATATAAATCTACACGTATTAAAGCTAAGTCCCTGATCAACAGAACCCCAGAATTAGGACATATCAACAAATGTACCAGCAAGTTGAAACACTGAAAACAGGAAATATAATGTGTTCAAGAACCATTTCTGAATAGATTACCTTTAATCACTTCCTGTTTCCAAGGATGACATCCGATGGAAACTCTCTTTCAATTGTGCTGGCAGCAACTGTAAAAATCCATGGAGCAACATTTGAATAGCCTCCATCATTTGCAAAATTACCAGCTGATCAAACTACAAGGATCCCTTTCCTGACAGCGTGAAAAGATCCCACAAAAATAGAAGCACTGAAATAGTCGCGACGTTGAGTTCCGGTTCCAAGTGAAACAGACAAGATGCCAACCCCATCATGGATAGCTGCATCGAAGCCTGCCAATACATCAGCATCCAGGCATCCTTCCCAGCAAACCTTGTACGAAGCAATTCTTGCCATAGGTGATCCACCTTTTGCTGTGCCATTGGCAGAACCAAGCAAATTTGCACCTGGAACAAAACGTCCACCAGCTATTGGCATTGGCTGCAAGCAAAGGGTAGAGAGTTCATCAAATGGATGTTAAGAGTGCATTCTTGAATGGGATGCTGAATGAGGATGTGTACTTGAAGCAATCAGAAGGTTATGAGAAGAAAGGGGAAGAGCAGAAGGTGTACAAGCTTGTAAAAGCTTTATATGGGCTGAAACAAGCACCAAGAGCTTGGTACTCAAGAATCAACACTTACTTGGTGAAAAATGGCTTTGAGAGGAGCAAAAGTGAAGCAACTTTATATGTCAAGACTAAGGTTGAAGGTAAATTGATTTGTTCATTGTATGTTGATGATTTGATGATTGTAGGGACTAATGACAAGTTTGTGAGTGAATTCAAAGACTCCATGAAATCGAATTTCAAATGACCGATTTGGGAGAGATGAGATACTTCTTGGGTTTGGAAATTCAACAAGGGATGAAGGCATCTTCATTCATCAAAAGAAGTATGCCGAGGAGTTGCTAGATAAGTTTGGATAGAAGGATAGTAGTGGAATGAGCACACCAATGGAGCATTAACTGAAGTTAGAGGCAACTAAACCAGGTGAAAACTTTGATGAAACCTACTATAGGAGCATAATAGGTTCATTAATGTACTTAAGTGCCTTTAGACCCGATATTGCATGTGTTGTAAATATGTTAGCTGCTTACAATCACAATCCATCAAGATATCATGCTTTGTATGCTAGAAGAGTATTGAGATATGTTAAGTATTCGGTTGATCATGGCATATGGTATGAAAGGAAGGAAAGTGTGGAATTGTATGTCTTCAGTGATGCAAGCTATGCTGGAAATGATGATTGCAAGAGTAGGAGTGGATATTGTTGTAGCTTGGGGACTGGAGTGTTTGCATGGAGCTCAAGGAAGCAGAAAATAGTTGCTCAGTCCACTGCTGAGGCTGAGTATGTGGCTGTTAACATGGCAGCCAAGCAAACTCAGTGGATGAAGAAGATTTTGATAGATGTTGGTGAATTGGAAGACAAATGTGTGACTATATATTGTGATTCGAGTTCAGCCATAGCCATGGCTGAAAACCCTTCGGATCACATGAGAACTAAACATATGAGAGTTAAGTACCACTATGTTAGAGAGCTGATTGAAGAGAAGGAAATTAAACTAGCATTCTGTCGATCTAACTTCCAACTTGCTGATGTTTTCACTAAGGCATTACCAAGATGGAAGTTTGAATCATTTAAGAAGATGATTGGTGTACAGGCTCCACAAGACAAAGGAGGAGCTGTTGAACTAAATTGTCTTGTGCAACCCGAATCATAAGGATGGTAGAAGAGTTGGCTATGTTGGTGAAAATTAAGAAGAAGAAGAAGGCGAGAGGAAGCGGAAGGAATTTAGATGCAAATGGAAGCTAAAATGATGATGCTTGACATAATTCAAAAGTGCATAAATCAGAAAATGAAGATCAAACTCGGATGAAGGGAATTCAATGCATGAAGGAAGATAATGAGAAGAAAGAAGCGACCTTGATGAATTGGATTATGCATAATGAAGAAGAGAAAGATAGAAAGTGCAGAAGGTAGAAGGTAGAAGGACATAGAGAAGAAGAAATGCATAACAAGGAAGTGGAGAGTTGGAAATAAAACAAAAGGTTCAAAAAGATTAATCAGCAAATCAAGCTTAGTTAAAGTTAATTAAGAAGAATGAAGTTGGAGCATTTTGAACCTCATCACGACTTACTGATTTGGAGTATCATTTCGGTCCTGAAGAATCAAGCAACAACGAAAAGTGATCAAACTCCACATCGAAGACAAGTGTTACTTTTGTGTCTTGCCAAAAGAAGAAATTTCGTCCTAAGCTTTGCTTATTCCCTAATTTTCTACAGAAGTATTGAGTGTTAGTCTTTACGGTTTAGTTATGAAAAGAACCAAAGAAAGTTTCAGAAAGTTGCTTTTATGTTTGTGCTAAATCAGGAAAGATTGTACTAACCTAGTCTTTACTCATTAGACTATAGTTTTGTTTGCTAGTTCTTAGTTTCTACAGCAAGTGGGAGAGCTAATATAAAGCTCATCCTTCTCATTTTCGATTGTAAGAGTGGCAAGAGAGAAAAAATACCTATCAATACAAAATTTCAAACCTTTTTCCAGACTTCTGTTTTTTAGTTTTCATCAAAGAGTAGTAGTAGTGTTAGTTTCGTTCTTCTGTCTCACACATACACAGCATACATACACAAACCAAAACACTTACAAAACCAGAACATACAAAACCAGAGAGAGGATTTTTCGAATCCAAAACCAACATATCATTTCCATACATAAACCCTAACCATACATACACTGTTTTTGTAAGAGTGATACAAATTATTTACACCATGCTCAGTAGCTCACAAAGACAAGAAGAGAAGAGGAATAGAAGAAATCAGTGGCAGTGAAGTTACCTTAGAGCTCGAATCGGCTGAACAAAGGAGGTTCCCATCTTGAATCTTCAAGGAGCAGCTTTCCCACCAATGAGAGAGGAGTAAGGAAGAAACCGAGTTAGCAAAGAAGAGAAAGAAAGAAACTTAGCCAGCAGAGAGGAGAAAGAAAGAAGCTTACCTCATATCTCCTTCCATCGTGTCTCAAACTCACCATCAGTTTCCAGCTTTGAACACCAGCCGTCCGACTCATAGAGGTAAGGAGTAGATTAAGGGTTTAATTGCTGTTTAGTTTAAGTTGAACCGGACCGGATTTTTCAATCCAAAGCCCACAACCCACACTGGAATCCCCATATTTCCAATTTTTGCTGCCCCCTTAACAAACCTGGAAGCAATACATGCACCAGAAGCAAATGGATGGCTTGCAGCCATTAATGTAGGAGTTTAAAGCTCTCTGATTCTATAATCAGTTGCTGGACTAGAAAATCATGACAACTCCTGTTTTGACCAATACTAATCGAGCTAATTAATAAAACTTGGCGAGCTGTTTAATATCAATATATCAGAACATACTCACTATACCTAGTTCATTACTGCGCGGAAGTGGCTTTTAAAGAGTGAATTTAGCTGATTTGAATGTGCAATGTTTCTTATTCTTAAACAGTAGTAGAATTTTCAAAGCTTGATTAGATAAACATCTATAAAATCATCCTGTGAGGCCCCTTTAAACATATCCACATAATGTCCCACCATGCAATTTAAGTATGCATCAACCAGTAGCAGCAAGGTAAGTTGAGCCATTAATGGAGGATGCAAGTGTGTCTTTTGCTGTTCTCTGGTATCGAGGACATGGTTCCTGACGAAACAGTAAAAGACTTGATGATTGAAGCTTTGGGGTCCTTTATCAGAGTATTCTGCCATAGCTATCGACGACAAGTTGTCCGCTTTCTTTCTAAAAACAGTAATGTGATGTCCAGACCCTGATATCATCTTTTGCTCTAAAATCTTTACTTTTATATGTATAAACTAAAGTCTCAAAAGATATGTTCTTTTGAAGTATCTGCATCTTACTTTTCACGAGCCCATAATTTTGATTAAAGAAACAATTTTTTGATAATTTTATTTACTTTATTATTATTATTATTATATAAAATTAATGAATTTAATGTTTAAGAGAAATTTTAAATTAAATTTAATGAGTTGATTGAGGAATGTATGTAACAAAAGATGAACATTAAAGTTTAGCCTTTTAATTTACATATTAGTAACAATAATCATATGTTCACCACTAACTAAAACAATGTTCCAGTACCATACAAGCATTTTCCATACTCAGGTTTGGAATATCAATAAAGTCAAACTTTTGTCAGTGAATCCAACGATATGTAAATAAATAAGACAGGAAAATATTAACTGTTTGGAATGCCCTTGGTTGTATCGTTATCTTGAGAGGAAGAAAAAACTTATGTTTTGTGATAATTACTTTTAGGAATAAAGATGATTTAGTAAGCATGAATGTATGTGTTTCTTTAAGATTTTATTAAAATTCACTAAAATTGTGAATATTAAGAAAATTAACACTTTAGTTAAAAATAGAACCTTAAAATGATATACGTTTACCAATGATAAAAGTTACGTTTATTAAAAGTCTAAGTTAATTTTACCGTTATTTATAATATTACGTTACATTTTAATATTTTCAAAATAGAATTATTTTCATCTTAAATCTTAATTAAGTTAAATATTTAATAGTTTTAATATGTTAGTCATAAATTTAGCATATATCATAAATGTGGATATCGTTTAATTTTGGTTGGTGTCGTATTGAACCAAAACTAATATGAAACGAATGGTCCGTTATACCAGGTTTAAATACTAATCAATATTGATCGTCATTCAAAATATTCACCGATACTAGAAATTTTAAAAATAGGAATTTTTTGCAAAATTTTCAAAAATTTTAACTCTCCTTATTTTTTCAATGATTTTAGTTAGTTATTTTATTTACTTCAACTTTTATAATTATTGTGAATTTTTAACTTTTGTTTTAAAATAAAATAAATATTTTATTGTTAATAATAATTATAAATTAAATAAAACTCAAGAATAAATTATTTTATATAATTTATTTAAATATTTTATATAATATTTATTAATAAGGTATTAATAAAATATTTTTAAAAATTAAATAATTTAAAATTTATTATTTATAAAATAATATTTATTTTATATATTTTAATATTTAATCAAAATTATTTGAAGTTTATATATTTTAAAATATATTTCAAATTTAATTATATTTATTAATAATTATTAAATTAATTTTATGAATTAAATTAAAATTGTGATTACCATTTATTATTATGATTTTTTGAGATGAGTTAAAATATACAAAGATAACTGTATAATATAACAATAGACTATTTTGTAATTTTTAAAAATCAGAACTGTTTCATAAATTTAAAAAATTACTCAAAACGATACCTAGTATTAACTGGTACTAATACTGATCAACCGTAATTCAATTTGATATCAAGCATGATACGATATTCGTAACATTGGTATATAAAATATTATAATTAGGCAATATAGATATATTATACCTAATGTGATCTTAAAATAATTTTTAAATACTTATTAAAAGTATACTTTTAGTTTAACTTTTGATAAAACATTAAACATGTAAATAAGTTGTTATTGTTATCTTTATTATCACTTTTACGCTACAATTAGTACTATTTTAGTATTATTAAGACACAACAAGTATTATTTTAATAATGTTAAGCTAAAAAGTGATACCAAATAAATGGTAGGGACTTGCTCCAACTTTTTCAATACGTCGAGGTGTAAATTACGTTTTTAGCCTTTACCAATTAGGTTAACAATAAAATAGTTACAGATATAAGACGTTGAGCCAAAAATTTAATATAAGAGGGCTCGAATATTAATTTTTAAAATTTTGGAGGACCCAAGTATTAATCGACTTTTAAATAACTCCGTTATATATATATATATATATATCATCATCATCATCATTATAACCCAAATTAAATTCCACAATGAAGAAGATCCTGAGAGATCCGATAATCTTGTGACCTTACCTCTACATAATAGAGGTTGTTTCCGTTGGATCCACATACAAATGAGACAATATACGAATGACGCAGGTAATAGAAACAATTCATTAAAAACATAAAATAAATGAAAATACAAGTGATGGAGAAATAATAATAATAATAATAATAATAATAATAATAATAATAATAATAATAATAATAAGAAAATACTAATAAAATTAAAGTAAAATAAAATAAAATAAAATTTAATTATTATTTTTAAAATAAAATATATAAATTAAAAATTAAAATAATATCAATAATAATAATAAATGACAATGATGATGATGATCATAATAATAATAATAATAATAATAATAATAGTTAATAAAACCACAAAATGTTACAAGTGCGAAAAACATAGTTTGAGAGTTTAAATTTGATTCATTCCTAGAATACTGTCATATGGATCACAATTCATCTAATCTAAGGACTCTTGAATTTATTCAATAAAAGGTACAAGCGCAGGATGGCAAAAACGAGAGAAATACTAGGGAAACAACAGCCTTGGGATAACATTCTAGCAGGCACTCCAAAGTTCAAAGCACAGCTTTCTGTCATGCTGTCCTAAAGACTGAACCTGCAGATTCTGCAAGAAAAACTTAACAACTGCTTTTGCATTACTACAAGTGACTGTACCACCACTTTTCCTTCTCATCAGGGCCAAACAACCAACAACTGCACCACGTAAAGCTCTCCAATCTGTCAGCCTTTAAAACATTTTTTAAAAAACTTGGGGCCTAATACACCACTGGCCCCATGTAGCTCCGTCCTGAGTATGGAGAAAGTGTCAAATTTGAAAATAATAATCAGATAAATAATTTTTCGTAACTCTTTCCGCTTTCTAAGAAAGGAAAACTGTATTTTATTTATTTAAAAATTATGCATATTTTTATAATATCAAATGTTTAATAGAGAATTTGTTTTAAGTCTCTATAGTTATTTTATTAAAATTTTGTTAGAGTAGTTGTATAAACTTTGTAATGTTAGCTGATTAAAAATTGAATTGGTGAAATAGAAATTATTGTTCCTAATTTAGTTTTGAACTCAATTTTAATTTTTTTAAGATTCAATTGAACTCCAGTTTTAAAAATAAATGTAAATAATAAAATAGCTTTAAATCTATCTAAAATTAATGTATCAAAATATTCTAAATTTATCATACTCGTTTTAATTTCTAATCATACATGCAATAATAATTCATATACTATTTTATTTAGAAATAATTTAATACATGTTTAATAAAAGTCTTATTTTAAATTTTTAATTTCACAAATAGTTTTTAATAAGTTAAAA
The DNA here is from genome assembly GCA_029891385.1 of Erythroxylum novogranatense. Classification (NCBI taxonomy): domain Eukaryota; kingdom Viridiplantae; phylum Streptophyta; class Magnoliopsida; order Malpighiales; family Erythroxylaceae; genus Erythroxylum; species Erythroxylum novogranatense. The sequence continues at coordinate 30,451 of JAIWQS010000194.1, read as the reverse complement.
TAATAATTTTAAAAAATAAAAATAACATAAGGGATCAAAAGTGTTTTTAACAAAAGAAAACAATTTGGTTAGTTTTAAAATAGACTTTTGTCTAATAACAGAAAATAAGACTTTCGGCACAAAGTGTTCCAAAGTTGTGGGGATCATACCGAAATCTCTAAACATTTGGGTAGAGTTGGCACTTGGGCTTGAGTTAGGCCCATCCTATCCTACCCCACCAAGACTAGATCTGTGATCGACGAACCAGGTCTCGGGCCTACCTCGGACTCAGACAGTCTAAACCCAGCTCAACCCCAAGTCCTGACATTTATAACAAAAATGACATGTCTAAGTCAAGTCGGGCTCAAGTTCTTGTTGTAATCCCCACGTTTGGGGTATCCTTATCTAAAAGCCACCACCATTTATCCAAACCATGACTGGTGAAGGTGACAATACCGCCTTATTATCTTCTTCCTCCAGTGAAGTCCCCAAAGTTTTATGGCTTACCTACTGCATAGGCATACGTCCACGTACGTGGACCTAAATCTCTACATCAAAACCTAATATGGAATAGGCCAAAGTGATGGAAGTGATGGAAGCTTTAGCCGTGGACCTAAATTTCTACATCAAAATCTGAATATGGAATTGGCCGAAGTAATGGAAGGTTTAGCAATGAGAGCTTCCCACCTTAGTAGTTTGCTTTTCCTTTACTAAATTGGGTGACATTCATTGACAATTTGTGTAAATTTTATATTGCATACGAAGTGCCATATTCTACCTTTTTTCTAATATTAAAATTACCTAATTGTCAATTTTAAAGTATAAAATGAACCTTTTAATAAATACATTAATTTAATTAATTTAATTCTTTGTAACTAATGATCTTATAAAATTTAAGACCCGCAAGCATATTATATATTTTTATAACAATATAAATTTTTTATGTATATTATAACTTTTAAATTAGAAATTTCAAATGATTCATTTATAAAATTAGCTATTCAAAATTAAATAACAAACTATTATTAGTTCCATAACATATTTCAAGTTTCTAATCTGAAGGCCGTCCTAAATGTTAATTCTTTTGACCTCTGTTTTTATTATGGATAATGACAAATATAAGTCAAAAAAATAATGAATAAATACAATAATAATAATAACAACAGAGAGACATTAAAGGAAGGGGGGGAAAAAAAGGTTGGAAGGTGCAGAAGACAGAGTTCATCAGCCGACTGGGCAATCAAAGATTCAGTTATTGGTTGGCCAGTCTTCGCACTTCCTCCGCCGCCCCATGTTCATGGACCCCCTCATTCCAGCAAAATTCCAAAAACTTACTTAAAGACAATGACATGAAGAGATTAATTTGTTCCTTTTAGGTTCTGCAGGCTCATTTGATCCAGGCGTGTAGCTGATATAAAAGAAAAAAAAAAAAAAGAAACGCGCCATTGATGAGTGTTGAAATATAAGTAGGACTACATTGAAAGCATATATGGCCTTGAGATGTATATAAAACAATGAAGCATTCCTCCTAATACTAATTGATTTTATAATGAAACTTCATTTAAGCAGATGTCTCAGTTTATTTACGCCAATTATATAAAATTTAACATAAGATCGTTATATTGTTTTGAATTACTCACACGATAATCGCAGACGTGTTGAAGAATAAATTAGCATTTCACACGTGAAAAGTGTTGAATATAAGTGGGACTTTGTCCCATATTGAAAGCATATATGGCCTTAAGTATGCATATAAGTTTAATGAGTTACTCCTGCTAATATCAATTGGTTTTATGATGAAACTTCGTTTAAGCTTGTATGTACCCAATTTATTTAGGTCAATTATATAAAATTTAACGATGAGTATTCTGACATGCGTGAAAGTGCTTAGCTAATTAACACGCTAGTTGAGCTTTCTGTTCTCAGAATTTTCTGGCATCCTTAAAAACTATATAGTCTTTACGTTGTTTCTTAAGGTGTAAGCTTACTCCAAATAATCTTTTAGCTTAAAAGGTGAGATCGTGTTCCACTATTGGTGGATATTAATATTATAAATAAATAAAAATTAAAATAATTTTATTTAATAGTAATAATAACTAAAGATCATTAAAATTATATTTTTATATTATTTTGTATTTAATACTGATAATAATTAAAGGTTACCAAATAATAATCATCTAATTAATTTCGATAATTAATTAAAATGACTACAAAGATTACTTAAATTGACTTTATCATTTGAATATAAATTAGGAATAATAAATAAGTTTTAGATTGTTAGGTGTACCTGATGAATCATTCAATGCACATGCAAAAGTAATAATTTATAAGTTTGGTCGATATAAAAAATATGTACATGCATTGCTTATATTAGGTAAAATTTTAGTGTATATATAATAGTTTTCAAATTATATATTTAAATTTGAATTAAACTCAATCTCTAATATTTAATTATTTAGTAGGTATTGGTGATTATTATTATTAATCCTCCTTCAAAATACAGGAACATATATAAATTCAAAATGCTTGAGAACTCTTACTGAGAATTCGAATTCAAAACCTCCAATTCTACGTACTTCTGTAAGTAAAAACTAATGTCTGCAAATGACGATGAAGTAGAGTTATAATTGATAACTTATTGAGAACGGACCTGATGACTGTCCGAAAGTAACACATCCTGCGTTTGTAATACTGGCTTTTGCTTTTTACTCGTGTGATGGTTTTGGCCCTCTCGTCGTCATCAAGAAACTATCAGAAGCCGTTGAAGAATCTCCAAGTAATCAAGCAGTCTCCAATCTGAATCCAGTTCAAGACTAAACGAAAAGGGTTTCTAGAAGAATATGCACATAAATGAATTATGAATCCAAAAAAAAAAAATTTAGAGGAATAAAGTAAACATAAGTGTGTTGGAGATTAACTTTACCAAATTAAGAAGTGACAAAATGGCAACCTGTAAAACCCAGGCAACTTTGGCTCTTTCTATTGAACTTTTTCCTTGGAAACAGCCCCTTCCTGCCGCCTTCTCCACTATCCATTCCTATTTCTTTTTCCTCATGCTTTTTCTCTATCTTTTTCTTAAACACTTTTTCTCTTCTTTCCAGTATTCTATTCTTCATGTTCTATAAATTCCAGGATTCTCTTAGTTGTTTATGGGGATGAAGAAGAATAATTTCCTGTCTGATACCAAACACAACAGTGAGTGCTTTCTTTAACCTGCTTTGGCATGTGTTACAAGCATCAGAATTGGAAACCTGGAGAATATGTAGTTTTGTGAATGCATGCCAATTTTCTGCAGTTTTCAGGTTGTGAAGATCGAAACAGACAGAAGGTGATGATCTACATCGGTTGGTCTTCGTCTGGAAAAATGAAAGTTCTGCCTGGCTCCCTGAATGCCATGTAAGAAGCTTTGTCAAAAAAATGTTGGCAACCTTCTTATTTGGCATACGGGGAGCCTGGGCAGGCTCAAAACTTTTCTTTTTATCAGATGATAAGACAAAGTTCCCAAGTGCATTCCTATCTAGTTGCGGCCATTGTTCATCTCCACTTCCAAGCTTTCTGGTTTGTTTACATTCCAAGCTTTTGTTCACTTCCCTTTCGTGTTTCTAATTCTAGCAGACTTGCTACTGCAAGCCAACGAGCAACTGTTCAAATGACAGAAATTCCTCTCGGAAGATTTAGGATTTATTCAACTTCAACTTAATTAAGATTTATGATTCTTGTGACTTCTGTCTATTGTATGAATAGTGGATTAGTACTTCTTGGTGCATCAAATCACGTTAATGGATGAGTACTGCTTGGTGAGTCAAATCAAGTTAATTATCTGATTAGTTCATTAATAATTGAAATAGATACACATATATCATATAGCTTGAATCTCCACTATCATATACATTCCATTCAAATGACACTTATAAATATTTTAAATTAAGATAATTCTTAAGAGTTTGATTTGAATCTTTAATTTTTAAATTAAGTATTTGTTTAAAGAGATTAATTTCACCATCAAGACATTGAATATTGACAAACGGATACACCTAACGCAATCTAAACATTGAATATAGATAAAAGCATACACCTAACAGAAAGTTTGGATTATTACTAATAAAGTTGATTTTGGTGTGGTTGGTTCTGGATTCCAGAGCTTTGTGGCTTGGAAGAAACAGGCAAAACGGAGAGCTTTTCTGTCGGTCTAGTGCTGGGCCATGTAGCTAGTCAAATTTCTACAGCCAATGACAATGATGGGTATGGAAAAACTTTTTGATTTTTCAATTCATTACATAATTATCGGATGCGGTTTTTTCTTTAATTAATCATTTAAACTTATAAAATCAGATAATTAAATTTAATAATTTGCTTTTGTTAATATAAATAATTTATATAGTTTTTGTCTTCATCAATATAATTTTTAGATTATAATAATAAATATTCAAATATTAAAAATTCAACCGATTTGAACAGGTTCAATTGTAAAAATCTTGAACTGACAAACTTTTCAGCTTAATTTTAACTTTTAGTTTGATTTAATTTAATAACTTTTATAGTTAAAACTGATCAATTTATTAATTAATCGATCAATCTTTATTGATAAATAAGTTCATATAAATTAAAATAAATCAATTAATTTTTATTTAACAACCTCATTTTTAATTAAACTTCAAAATTTTCCATGAATAATGACAATCTCTTTTAATTATATTTCAAATTATTCAATTTTAATTAGTTTTATGATGTTTTAACACCTGTTGAACTTTTTAAACCTTAAACTTTTGTCTTATTAGTTTAACTTTTGGTCCGATTTTTAAAACATTAATTATATATTCAAATATTTAAAAATCTTATAAAAATCATGTAACTTTTGATATTACTTTAATTATATTAACAAAATATTAATGAATATAATTATTAAATTATATTACCTAATTTTCAATAAAATAGAAAAATTTAGAAGACTTGGGTTTGTAATTTATTATCCCTATACAAAATAATGAAATTTAACTTGAATGAATTTCTTGAAACTTTCGGTTTCTGCATGAAACTGATAAGCAGCAGGAACAATAGCTCTCTCACACTGTTATAGAAGTTGGAACAATAAAAATGGTACTCTTAAGACTAAGACTAGTAGCTTTCTACTTTGTACCTTGGAAGATTAGCTTTCTAGTTTTTACCTTGGAAAATTCTAAGTCCTGTCCCGACTTCAGCTGTCGGTTTTTGACTTGGCAAGACAGCGACTGGGTTTTTCCTTCCATAACTACCAACCACAACAACAGTAATATGTAAAGAAGTCCGATGAGACATAATTTCTGATACTTTAAAAGTTGGACCTCAAATTAAATTAATAAGAAAAAGGTTTAAAATTTAAAAATTTATAAATATTTAACTGTTATAAAATTAACTAAAGATTTACCAATGAAACAAAAAAGAAAGAGAAGAGCAAATAAATTTGTGTGTAAAAAAATGCATATATATACATGCTAAGCTAACGAATTCTATTTTTATTATTTACAGAGACTTTACGTGGGTGTACTTGCTGTTGAGGTTTATTAGAGCTATGTGTTAATCCATTCTTACATAATCAATTGCAGGATCTTAGAATCTAATAAAATTTCACAATAACATAAGCGTACCTTGATCCATTGTATTCCCGATACTTTTCGAGTAGACAATCTTCACTAATCTTTGCAAGATCTTCTTAAATTGTGTTTTTCTCTCTCTTGGCCTTTGTTTCTTTATTTTTCCGTATATTGTCGATGAAGAGATACTTGAAAACTTTATAGGTAGAGAGAGGAGGTAGTTATCTATTTAAATTTTAAACATCACCTCCTTTCATTATCATTATCTTTACATTCCATCAATGTAAATACATCATATTATTTAATTTAATTAAACCTAATATCTCTTTACTCAAATAACTAATGGGATTTAATATACTTAAATAATTAAACCAAAATATATGGGCCACATATAATGAAATTATCTAATGTCTCCCACTCTGCCCATATAACTTAATCATGGTTTAACAATATAACATAATATGCATGTAACAAAACTTAAATCCCCTTTATTTTCTTTAGGCGCAACATTAATCATAACTAAGTAATAAAACTAGAAAGGATCATAGCGGTTGTACATCTATTAATGTGACATACTTCCTTCCATGCATCACAAAACTAGTTCATAACTTAATATGATCTATTATGAGATATATCTTAATGGTTCAACAATAATGTCTTTGCAAAAGACAAATCCTGTTAACATTCACATAACCATTCATGTATACATAATAACAATAAATAACAGGATCTAATATCGTAAACAATATATATAAATGAGCTCGAGTATCAAATACATAAAATACATAATTAATAACATGTTCAATCATGGTACCGAATGATGCCCATTCTTTCGACATGTTCATTAAATGTCTTCGTGGCAATCCTTTTGTTAATGGATCTGCTATCATAAAATTAGTGCTAATATGTTCGATTGACACTCTTTGTTTCAACTTCTTCTTTAATGGCAAAGTATTTGATTTCCATATGTTTAGCACCTTTGAATACTTGTCGTTCTTTGAAAAGAAGACTGCTGCAGAATTATCACAATAAATTTTCAGCGGCTTGGCAATACAGTCAACAATTCCAAGTCCGAAAATAAAGTTCCGCAGCCATAAACCATGAACCGTGGCTTCAAAGCATGCCACAAACTCAGCTTCCATAGTAGATGCAGCAATGACAGACTGCTTTGCACTCTTCCACGAAATAGCTCCTCCACTTAGAAGAAACAGATAGCCAAATGTTGATTTTCTTGTATCAACACATCCAGCATAGTCTGAATCTGAAAATCCAATCACTTCAAGATGATTGGATCTTCTATAAGTGAGCATATGATCTTTTGTTCCTTGTAAGTATCTTAAAACTTTCTTTGCAGCTTTCCAAAGGTTCTAATCCAGATTACTCGGTATCCGCCAGCATTCCAACAAAGAAACCGATGTCCGCCTAGTACAGTTTGAGCATACATTAAACTCCCAACAATAGATGCATAAGGAATTCTTTCCATCTCAGACGCGCTCCAATTCATTCTTTGGGCATTGCTTAAGACTAAATTTGTCTCCTTTTTGAATTGGAACAACACTTGCGGAGCATTTATCCATATTAAATCTCTCTAAAATCTTTTTGATATACACTTTCTGAGACAACCCTAACATTCTTTGTGATCGATTACGGAATATTTCAATTCCTATCACATAAGTTGCCTCACCCATATCTTTCATTTTGAAATTTTTAGAAAGAAACGTCTTAGTCTCATGTAACAATCCAAGATCATTAGCAGCTAGTAAGATATCATCAACATATAGGACTAGAAATATAAATTTGCTCCCACTGATCTTCAGATATATACACCGATCAACAGTGTTTTCTTTAAAACCAAAAGAAGTAATGGTATTATTAAACTTGAGATACCATTGTCGGGAGGCTTGCTTAAGTCCATATATTGATTTCTTAAGTTTACACACAACGTTATGTTTTCCTTCAACTAAAAAACCCTCAGGTTGATCCATATAGATTTCTTCTTCTAAATTTCCATTCAGAAAGGCAGTTTTCACATCCATCTGATGGAGCTCTAAATCATAATGAGCTACCATTGCCATAATAATTCTAAATGAATCCTTTTTAGAAACAGGAGAAAATGTCTCATTATAATCAACACCATTCTTTCGAGTATAACCTTTGGCGACAAGTCTAGCTTTATATCTCTCAAGATACCATTAGAGTCGCGTTTGGTCTTGAAGACCCATTTACATCCGACTCTTTTACAACCTTCCGTAATTCAACAAGATCCCAAACTTGATTGTCATCCATAGATTTTAACTCTTCTTTCATGGCGCCTAACCATTTATTAGAATTTTCACTTTCAATGGCTTGTGAAAACGAAATCGGATCATTATCAATACCTAAATCACCTTCTACTTCTTGTAAATAAACTACATAATCATCCGAAATTGCCGACCTCTTTGCCGTTGAGATCTTCTTAATGCAATTTCTTGTGGCTCATTTACAATAGGTTCATTAATGGTGACTTCATTATTTGGAGCTTGGTCATGCAATTGCGCTCTTGATCATGAATTTGTTGTTCTTGTAAGTTGTTAAAATTTTCAACAACTCTAGGAACAAACATTTGAGAAGAAGTTATAAGCAAGAAAACTTGCGCTTTAACTTCTTGAATATTCACTTTTCGTGAATCAACTCCCACTAATTTCTCCATTTTCGATAAATCTAGCATTTCCAGCTTCAACAATTCTTGTACTATGATTAGGACAATAAAATATGTACCTTTAGACTTTTCTCGATAACCAATGAAAAACCACCGTTGTTCTTGAATCCAATTTCCTTTCATGTGGATTGTATATCCGCATTTCACGGACAACCCCAAATATGTAGGTGTCTTAAACTAGGTTTCCTACCGTCCCACAGCTTCAAAAGGTGTCTTCGAATCGCTTTACTAGAACCCTATTTAATAAATACATGGCGCTTTTAATGCATACATCCACAATGATGATGGTAGAGAACAATGACTCATCATACTCCTAACCATATCCATTAAGGCACGATTACGCTTTTCTCGCTACACCATTTTGTTGTGGTGTACCTGGCATTGTGTATTGAGCACATATACCACGTTTTTCAAAAATTTAGCAAATGGGCCAGACATTGTCCACTTTCACTATATCTTCCATAATATTCACCACCTCGATCGATCGGACAATTTTCACTTTTCTATCTAATTGCCTTTCTACCTCATTTATAAATACTTCTAAAGCATTTACTGACTGAGATTTTTCATGAAGAAAATAAATATATCCATAACGTGAAAAATCGTCAATGAAAGTGATGAAAACTTTTCTCCATTAAATAATGGAACATCAAAAGGCCCATATATATCGGTGTATAATTTCAAGGAGTCAGGTACTTCTTGTGGTCGCTTTCTTAATTGTGTGTTTTGTATGTTTGCCCTTAATACAATTTACACAAATTCCAAGATCAAGAAATCTAATTCGAAGAATTTCATTCTTTACTAACTGATCATTCTATCTTTTAATATATGACCCAAACGCTTATGCCACAAGTAAGATGAAGTTTCATTTATAAAACTTCTTTAGTACCAACATTATGATGCAAGGTTAACAGGGTTTCAAGAAAAGGTTATCAAGCTTTAATTTGTACAAACCATCACAGTATACCGTAACCAATAAGGTAATTATGTTTGAACAAACTAAAACATCCATTGCCAAATTTGAAGGAATATCCAACAAAGATCAAGTTTTGACAAAGAAACTAAGTTTCAGAAATTGTAGGAACATAAAGGGTTTCAAAAGATCTAAATGATGTCCCGTGTCTAAAATCAAACGGTAAGTTCCAATGGCTTCAATCAGTAGCTTTGGCTCGATTTCCCATGAAGACAAATTTTCATTTGGGTTTATGGTTTGGATCGTAAGGAATCCTCGATCGTATTAGTAACGTGAGTGGTACATCCACAATCAATCCACCAAGTATTATAAGGAACTTCGCTAAATTAGATTCAAACATACCAAAGCACTAGGCTTACTTTTCTTTTCAACCATGCCTTACGTTTCGTATAATCCTTCCGATAGGTCCAGTTTCTTGTAAATGACATCTATCATTCCTCGTTCCTTCTTAGAGATTGAAGTTGATGCATTACCCTTATGTAATACATCCTTTCCTTTCTCTTCTCCTTTTGAACTTATTTCTAGCTCCTTGATTACCCACGAGATTAATTGAGTGAATTCCTTGTTTCTTAAGCCTTGCTTCCTCTTGAATAAGCATACTTTGTAGTTCATTCACATTCCATTTGTCTTTAATAGTATTGTAACTCATTTGGAATGGACCATACTCAGGAGGTAACGAGTTAATAATGAATTGCACAAGGAAACTTTCACTCAATTCCATTCCCATGGATCTTAATCTTGCTGCTGTATTTATCATTTCAGTAACATGCTCATGCATGGTACGAGAACCATCGAACTTTATGGTGGTCAACATACTCATTAAGGTTCCAGCAAGAGACTTATCAGCAGAATCAAACTGAGAAATATCTTTAACAAGCTTAAGATACTCCTTAGCATTTTCAGTATTGGGAATTGTAGCCTTAATATTGCTAGCCACAGTCATTCGCATAAACATTAAACTTAGTCTATTTGATCTTTCCCAACGTTCATGAAAAGATCGTTCTTCAGCACTACTATTATCAGTAAGTGCAACGGGCTTATCAGTTTGGAGTGCCAGGTCAAGATCTAGGATTCCTAGGTTAAACTGAACTTGTTCACACCAATCATTAAAGTTAAGCCCATTAAACTTTATGATAGATTTAAGCTATGATTGCATAGCAATAGAATTGAATGCTGCAAAATTTATATAAGAAATACTCTACGTTAATGCTTTGAATCATAATTTAAATACGTAATTAAATTAAATAACAAATATCTTAATAATAAACATATATTGTGGTTTTCCTTTGGGTAAAACAACAATATATTAAACACATAAATTGATGCTTAGTAATATTTACATAATTGATAATCATGCATACTTTAATTAGATATATTAGTTATCTTTGGATATACTAAACATATCTAATAAAGTATACTAATTAATCACAATTATACTCATTGATATAAAATTAACTAATCAACCTTTGGGTGATTCTTAAATATTTTAGTATCCATGAATTTTAGTATACCCATTAAAATATCGTTATGTCATTGCAATCATAAGCATCACATTATCATGGGTAACTATATATCTATTTTAATTTGATATTTATAACACTTTCTAATTTGGCCACTTTGATGACTAACAAATTATTCATTATATAAATATCAAATTAAATAAATAATAATAGAAGTTATAATTGTTGTTCATACACATCCGTACTTGTATTACATTAACAATCATTAATATATGATGCTGAAATCATGTATCAAAATTTACGAGCAAAACCTACAGTATTTAGTGACACAATAGGCATTTAATGCATCAAGAGGCAACAGCATTTAATGACACAAGAAGTATTCAAAAGATGTTAATTCATCACAGCAACTCACGGCAACTCTTGAAAGTATAGATATAATGAAGCATTAAAGAGTCATGGCAACTCACGGCAACGTCTTCAAAGTAGAAATACAATGAAGCATTAAAGAAGCATGATAAAAGTAACAAATAAATCACGCACATGAGGGAATAGAGAGAGAAACATAATCAATGAGAGAGAAAAACTTTTATGACCATTAATGAACCATCATTACCGAAAAATCAAAACAACGTAAGATAAAAGAAAACAGTTGCCATTAATGGCATTTCAAATTCCGTTTACGGGTTAACTTGGTAGGAAGCATTTAATAGTTTCTTTCCTTGTCTTCCTAATCGTAATAGCGTGAGTCTGGTGTAAGTTTGGTGGAAAGAAAACAGTTACCAAGTTCCATACAGAAGAAAGAGAAAAGACATGATCTTCTCTTTTAAAACGAAAACATACCGTAATTGATAATGAAATCACTGCAAAATCTCTTCTGGATCATGTATATAATAATTTTGATTGAATATCTTAAATGGAAAATTATTGATTCTCAAATCCAAGGCTCTGATACCACATGTTAATCCATTCTTACATAATCAATTGCAGGATCTTAGAATCTAATAAAATTTCACAATAACATAAGCGTACCTTGATCCATTGTATTCCCGATACTTTCCGAGTAGACAATCTTCACTAATCTTTGCAAGATCTTTTTAAATTGTGTTTTTCTCTCTGGCCTTTGTTTCTTTATTTTTCCGTATATTGTCGATGGAGAGATACTTGAAAACTTTATAGGTAGAGAGAGAGGTAGTTATCTATTTAAATTTTAAACATCACCTCCTTTCATTATCATTATCTTTACATTCCATCAATGTAAATACATCATATTATTTAATTTAATTAAACATAATATCTCTTTATTCAAATAACTAATGGGATTTAATATACTTAAATAATTAAACCAAAATATATGAGCCACATATAATGAAATTATCTAACACTATGTACATAATTTTGTTAGAAAGGGGGTTATCCGCTATGGTGAATTGTAAATTAACCCTTAGTGTTCACATACTTACTTTGTGGGCTCTTGCTGGCCTTTGGAGATGGATAAAGGTACCAACATCTCCTTGTCAAGTTGGAAAGTCTATGAGACCCAAGTTGGCACGAGCGATACGAATAGTTTTAGCAGAGAGAACCTTTGTAAAACTATCAGCCAATTGTTGTTTTGAAGAAACATGAGCAATAACGATGAATCCTTCCTTAACAACATTTCGTACGAGATGACAGTCGATTTTTACATGCATAGTATGCTCGTAAAAGATAGGATTTTCATATATATGAATGGCTACTTTTGTGTCACAACACAAGGTATATAAAGATGTAGATTGCACCTATATAAATCCCATAACAAATAGAAAAGCCACCGAATTTCACAAACTATGCTAGACATGCTTCTGTATTCACCTTCTGCGAACGAACGACTAACAATAGATTGTTTTCTAGTCTTCCATGAAACCGTGGACCGCCCTAAGAATATATAGTAGCTAGTAAGTGATTTGTAGAAGAATAGACAACCGCCTAGTCGGAATCATAAAAGCTCAGAGCGAAACAATAGCTTGAACTGGATAAAAAGACACTACAAAAAGAATGTATTCTCGACGTTTCATGGTGAAACGTCAGAAAATTCAGACCTTTCCGACGCTTTAGAAACGTCGGAAATGTGAGAGTTTTAGCGACGTGGTACTTAGACGTCGTCGAATGTAGAAGTAATGAGACGCTTATTATTGAAACGTGGTGAATACATCTAGCGACGCTAAGTAAACGTCGGGAAGTGTTGGTTAAAAATTAAAACAAGTAGTCGTTTTTCATTTATCTGTCTTCTTCCGTATACCTCGCCGCCTCCGCCTCCGCCTCCCATATTTGTCTTCTTCCATAAATCGAGTTTCTATTTGGTCAACGCCGCCCCACCCGCCTTTCCCATTTCGCTCCCATTTCATTCAACGCGCTGCCTTCCTTTGTCGCCTCCTCCTTTTCGCTTTTTCCATTTCGCTCCCATTTTGCTCAACGCCGCCCCCACCCGCCTTTCCTTTTTCGTCCGACGGCGGATTATTCTCCTCTCGTAATCACGCGACATCTGTCCTCACGCTGGATTCGTAAGGTACACCCCAATGCCCATGCATTCTCTTATTCAGATATAATATGCAATATTTCAAACTCGTTATTCAAGCACGTTAATGAAATTTCTATGTTTGAGTTTGATGAGCCCATTTGCAATTTCTATGTTTTTCCATTTTATGCCTCATGTCTTCCATAAGCACCGCAATTTGATGTTTATATTGCTCAACAACCTTCCATATGTGGACGCCTGTCCACTCGTGGGTTCTAGTTATTACCTTTGGAATACGTTGGTCAAACTTGATTCAAGACGATTGGTTTATCAAGGTGTTGCATTTAAAATGAATGAATGATAAGTTGCAGTTGTAGGTAATGGACATATTTCTTACAAGATATATACTTGATAAGTTATTAAATCAACTAGATACCTGCTTAATGCGCTTATTTCGTCCTCCTTGAATCCTCTATTCACCGTAAATTGTTCTTGTTAGATAATCGGTTACCATCAAGATGCTTAAACATTTGCCTCGAGATAATTAAACAGAAATCGTAAGTAAAAAGAAACTTTGGTTGTCTCGTTATCTCGTTAGTTGTGCATGCAAAAGAGAGCAAATATTGGATTTAATAGCAAGAAAGGTGAAATGTTGCTTTGCAAGGGTCATAGATGCTATGTTCTATCTATGGAAGGCAAACCCATCGCTTACAGCTAAGAGGTGTTAATATGGTAAAGACTTCAAGATCGGACTTTTGAGAGAAGGAAAAGATAGAATAGAGAGTAGAGGTGCAGAGGTGTAGTCAAGCCTTTGGTTTAGAAGTCTTTGAGGTTCCTTAGATATACCCCATTCAGATTGTCTCTTCCTTTTCCGCCTTGCACTCTATCACTATTATATATACTTGCAGAAATTATGAAAAATGGGATTGATAGAAATTATGTTTTTCTTTTTGTTGACAAATTTCACATGACGTAGATACTACTTTGAAGTTCTTTTATTAACTAGATATGAGATAGAAATGGAATAATTTCTATGTTTATATTTCTGTTTTGGAAGTTCTTTCAATCTTAATGTAATGGTGTCATTTGTGGTATGGGTGATCATATTATCGACCTGAATATTTGTGTGCTAGAAAGTTCTTTCAATCTTAATCTAATGCTATCATTTGGTAATGGGTTGCTATGCTTCTTACAAGATTTGTTGCTAATTTCTCATAAATTTTAAATAATTCATTTTAAAATTGTGTTGAAAGTAGAAAATTTGAGACAATTTATTGAAAATCATCTTGATAAAAATAATGCTTATTTTTCCTTCTATGTCACCAAGCTCTCACCTCAATTAGAAATGGAGTTCATCGATCCCTATATAATGCATAAAGAGGCTCACTTCATCATTTATTTATATTTAGGCCTCTTTATGTTTATAATATATTGATAAAATTATCAAAATGAGACAATTGGTTCGATATATCTAAGTTAACTCACTTGAAACACAAAATGTTCAAAAGTATATAACCAGTTTAGGTAAGTAAAGCAACTACATCTTCCAAGAGAAAAATCTGTTATAATAAAGTTAGACAGTTTAATAAAATATAAAATTATAATATACTTTAAATTCATTCTTAGATGTACAAGAATAATGCATTTAGTTTAAATAAGTGCGACAAAAATACCCTTAAATACAAAAATGGTATTGGATTCTTCAGAGTGATGCATGCGATCTAAAATGGTGATATAACTAACCTTTTAAGTGAGATCAGTTAAGTTCAAGTAAAGTGAAGAAATCAAGTAAGTACATAGATGAGTGAAATAAAGAGAGTAAAAGAGGAGAGAGAAAAGAGAAAGGAAAAGTGAGAGGAAAATAGAAGAGATTGAGAATAGTTTAACAAACTTCTTTATAAAATACTTGAAATGAGAAGAAATTATAATTGTTTGTTATTATTACAAACTTAGATATGCAATAGGCATGAGAAAACATTATCTTAAATAATTATTTAATTATTTAATTATTTTAATCATTATCTTTTGTTCATATTTATACTTGTTTAAATATTGTATGCAATGGCAATATCACCATTATTATATTTTGTTATCTGCTCATCCATTGATAGTTTCCTTCTTGAGATTACAATATTTTGTAATGTTTGTTTCATTGCTATAGCTCATCATCGCTTGGTGTTTTTCGTAACTACGATCGATTCTCTTAAGGATTCCAGAGGAAAATCTTGAAGTAAATTGAGTGCCCTAACATATTTCCCAGTAGTGGATCCGTATGAAAATTCTGCAATTTATATTATGCAATTCCAATGATTTGTACTCTTGTCTTGTGTGGCAAAATGCATGGTTTTGTTGACTGTAAACTTTACTATTATGTGAATACTATTAACTTTACTTAGCATCATAAGGAATAAGTGTGAAATAATGAGGTCGTGTATAACAAAGATAACCTTTTCAAATCATGTCATAACTCAAAAGAATGGATGTTTGTCAGATAGGATAACTTCGAATGGGATTAGATTATATGGGAGTAAAGTAAACAAGACAACATTTGTAGTCTAATAACTTATTGCCATAACCTTTGGAAAGTAGCTATTACGCGCAATAAGTATATATAATCATGCAAGACCACATTATTAGTCCAAGTATGTTCATAATGTGTTTTATGTAAATTGAATTCCACCGACATAAGATAATGTTGTCATTTTATGTTAAATTAATAGGTAGTTTCGTCAATGGATAAGAGTTGGATGAACAAAGTTAGGGTTTCCGTGAATACATTGATGGAGTGAAAGCATTTATGAAATTTGTGGTGGAAAAAAGGAAGAGATTGTGAAATATCATGCCTTTGTAGTTGTTGCATGAATGCTTATACGAGGTCCCAAATGAATGTTTCAGTGAGCATTTAATGAGATTCGCATGGACCAATCATACACTCGCTGGTTTTACACGGTGAAAAGCCGTAATATAGATTTATGTCTAGGGTAGAAAGGCTTGATAATGCAAATGTAGACATTGATGGGATGGGGAATGATATTAATGAGGGTGATGGTGATGAGGAGGATGATGGCATGCAAGATTTGCTTCATGATATGGGTACCTTCGTAAATGATTGTCCAATTGATGAGGATGGAAGGACTCGTCCTAAAGGCGTAGAAGATTTTATAGGCAAGGCTTTCATGAGTTGTTGAGTAAAGCAATCAAGAGTTGTACCGGATGTACAAACTTTTCAAAGTTGTCGTTTTTAATAAAGTTGCTTCACTTGAAAGTATACAACAAGTGAGCAACAAGTCATTTGACATGTTACTTGGTCTGTGAAGGATGTATTACCTAATTATGAAACTTTGTCAAGTCCTATTATGAAGCAAATCAATTTCTACGAGCCTAGGTTTGGGTTATGTGTCGATACATGCATGTAAGTACGATTGTTCTCTGCTTTGGAAAGAGTATAGGGACTTGCAAAGTTGTCCCATATGTGGAACATGGAGATGGAGAATTAATGATGGCAAGGGTAAGAAGATACCTTGGAAAGTGTTGAGGTACTTTCCATTAAAGTCCGATCGCAACGATTATTCATGTCAAGTAAGACCGCTAAACAAATGACTTGGCATAATGATAGGACTAAAGGTGACGGAAATACCATGGTTCATCCTTCCGATGGAGAAGCTTGGAAGAGCTTTGATGAGCTATATCCCGACTTTGCTAGAGAACCACGTAATGTCGACTAGGCTTAGCAATGATGGATTCAATCCACATGGCAATATGTCACTTTCATATAGCGTGGGCCTGTTGTTCTTTAGCATACAATTTACCCCCATGGATGTGTATGGATGAGTAATTTTTATGTTATCGCTGGTTATTCCAGTCCGAAGTCGTTGGTCGAGACATTGATGTCTATATGAGACCACTAGTGGATGAGTTAAGTGAGTTACGGGCGATGGTTTTGATGTTTTGATGCCTCAAAGGCTTAAAAGTTCCAATGCACGCGGCTTTATCAGGACTATCAATGACTTTCCAACCTATGGTACTATTTCAAGGGTGAGCACAAAGGCTATAAAGCATGCCCTGTTTGTAACACACACACTCCTTCTTGTAAGTTAAGAAGTAAGATTGGTTACTTAGGACATCGTCATTTTCTTCCGTACAATCATCCATGGAGAAGAAGCAAGAAGTTTGATGGCAAGAGTGATCATCTAACTATACCTAACTTACCAGATGGAGATGCTGTGGTTGAGCAATTATGTCATGTGGAAAATATATGTTATGGAAAGCACCCCAGTAATAAGAGGAGAAGGAGATCGGAAGGAGAGTTGAATTGGAATAAAAAAAGCATTCTTTTTTATCTACCATATTGGCATAAGTTAAGATTAAGACATAACCTTGATGTCATGCATATAGAAAAGAATATTTGTGACAATATTCTTGGTACGTTGATGAATGTTGAAGGTAAAACTAAGGATACAATCAAGGCTCTCATTGATTTGGAAGATATGAATATTCGGAAAGAATTACACTTGATAAGGGTCATGATGGAACTATTGTGGGAAAACCTCCAACATGCTATACAATGTCTTTGGATGAGAAGAAGAAGTTTTGTGAGTTTGTCAAGCAGGTAAAGTTTCCAGATGGGTACGCATCGAATATATCTAGATGTGTTAATGTTGAGGAAAGGAAGATTAGTGGGCTTAAGTCGCATGATTGTCATATATTGTTACAAAGCATTCTTCCTTTAGGGACACGTGGCATTTTGAATAAAGATGTGATCGAGTTTTATCGAGTTGGGCAACTTCTTCGCAGAATTTGTAGACGAAGTTTGAACAAGGATGACGCTCAAACTATGTGAGGAGATTATTTTAATCTTGTGCAAACTTGAAATGATATACCCACCCGCATTCTTTGATGTTATGATACATTTGGCTATTCATTTGCCAAATGAAGCCTTACTGTGGACCAATCATGCGATAGATGGATGTATCCAATTGAGAGGTATTCTTTAAATTTATCGACACTTTAAATCGAACTAAATAGTGGCCTATCTAATTATGCTGAATCATTTGTGAAGATTCCTAGGTACACTCAAGGATTTGTCGAAATAAAGCACGCCTGAAGCGGTCAATTCTGAAGCATATGTTGTTAAAGAGTGCACGACATTCGCTCAATGTATCTCGAAAGGAATTGAAACTAACTTCAACGTGCTTAATCGCTTCAATGATATGGTTGATGGTAGTAACATTTCAGTGTTCGCCAACAATGTAAGCCAATTGGTCCAGGAAAATAATTGCGCTTCCTACAAAAGAATTAGAGATTGCACATTGGTATGTGCTTATGAATTGTCATGAGATAAGTTCGCTTATCGAGTAAGTTTTGCTAAGAAACCGTTAAACTAAGATATGGAATGAATTGAGATAATTCATGGAAATTAATATAGTTGGTTTTTCAATGATCCATAGTGAGCACATGGATGAGTTGAGGCGACAAAGTCCATTATATGTTGACAGAGACATAAAGAACAATTTCCTTCATGGTTTAGGCATCGGTGAGAAGAATGTTTGAACGTGGTGTTCATTATCGATTATTTATTATAAACTAATGTTCCTTTCTTGTTATAGATGACGACATTATCTAGCTTTGATGAAGGGCAAAACTTTGAGTCTTTGTATGCATTAGCATGTGGACCTCATAGTTTGGTGCAGACGATATCTGATTTGCAATACTAATGGAATGCGATTTCGCTCAAGGTCGTGATCTGCGAAGGATTACACAAAATTGTGGTGTTGCGTTGTTAGAAATTATGGGAAGACAATATAACATTTTATGGGATGTCGATGATATTATAAAGCTAGAATATATTAGGTAAAAGTGTTGTGCTTTTCAAATGCAAATGGTACGATCTTGAAGTTCAAATACGAGGGTCAATGGCATTGTAAAAGCATCAACGTTAGTAAGTTTTGGTTCAAGGATGACCCATTTATTTTGGCAAACCAAGCGAGGCAAGTTTTTTGGTGGAAGATTTGGTACTTGTTCAAATTGGCGGATTGTGCAAGAATGTGAAGTTAGACGCGTATGATATCCCTTCGCATGGTAATGAAGAAGGTTCAGATGACGTTGAAGAGTCACATGAAGTTCCGTCAAGTCGAGGAATGTTGCTTGAGTTTTTAGATAGAATTGATATTGCATTTGATGTAATAAATAATGTTGTATTGAATTCCGAGCAACATTTAGATGACGAATTAGATGACTTAGAGATAAGTAGTAGTGACAATGAATGTGATATTGTATTCCAAGATACTAACCGATTTACTTACCGATTTAATAATTTCTTATAATTCAGTTAACACTTTTTGGTTTGCTATTGTTTTGGTATGAAAGAAGTTGGATTGTTTATAAGAATCCTTTGATAAGTTGATTCAGTTGCTTATGATTAATATTGCTTTTGAACATTTTTCAATGTGGGTATGAGTATGATTACCTTGAAATTCCTTGAACTAACTAACTGATACTCATCAATAGCATCAACCATATAGAGCACTTCATAATCTTTATGTTAATATAGCTATACTTTTGATTTAACTGCCTAAAAGTAGTTGCACTTGTTGATGTAAATGTTACTATTACATTTCAGATTTCTTGGATCGAGAATTCAAAAGATCCCTAGTTGTGCTTTTTATGTAATTATGTTGCCTTTAGCATATGTTTAGTGCATGCCTTTTTACTAGCCGTATACATGTTTAGGTGCATGCCTTTTACTACCGAGAAGCACATGTTTAGGTGCATGCCTTTTATCACTAATCACTCTCCATATTCTTTTTGCATCTAGGATTAACTTAGTCACCTATAAGGCAATCACCTTAGTCCACCATTTCTTTATATGCAGCATCCATGTTTCTCTGTGAATCCATCTTGAATAGGCTGCAATGCCAATTCTTTGAAGAGTACACCGTCACTTTGTCACTAGCTCTACCCTATCATGAATGACTTATTGCTGTGTCATAACTTTGAAGAGTACATCGTCACTTAGTGAAAATGCACTACTTGATGTGCCATGCTTCATCAACTTATCAGGCTTATGATTGCTCGGTTCAAAGAGTTTTGTTTAATCATGAATTTGCTCACTTTAATAAAATCAACATTTGCAGAAACTATATTGATGTAGTTGAACCTCTCAAGTTGACCAAAACCAACATATCCCTACACAATTGTTGAACATAATAACATGAACATGCATGCATTCCAAATGATCTACTAAGCAAGCGGCGAGAATAATGATAGTGTCACAAAAAATCATCTTTAAACAGCTTATAGCTCAAGTTTTCAACATAGTTCATATCTATCGCTTTTAATGGTCCCGAAAGTAAGAAGGCATGCATTGCAGAAATCAATAGCAGAATAATGATAATGTCACAAAAAACCATCTTTAAACAGTTATAGCTCTGTAGTTTTCAGCATAGTTCATATCTATCGGTTTTTTATGGTTCTTCAACATTTCATGCTTCAAGTTTTCATGTTTTTCTTAAGCATTCTTGTTAGAAGGGTCGAGAGGGAGAGTTACCCCTTTAAGCTACTAAATAGTTAATTAATTAACCTAAAAGTACAAAGCTTATAGAACAAAAATCCAGAACAATGTACTTGAGAACAAGGTATTATGGACTACCGTCAGGATCTACTCTCCACATCAATTTGAAACCAATGCATGTAAACATTAGCACTTGGTGTTTGAGATATATAATGCACACTAATCCTTATGTTCCTTGAACTGACAAACTGCATACTCATCAATAGCATCAACCATATAGAGCACTTCATAATCCTTATGTTAATATAGCTGTACTTCTTGATGTAAATGTCTAAAAGTAGCTGCACATGTTGATGTAAATGTTACTGTTTCATTTCAGGTATCTTTGACTGAGACTTCAACAGATCCTGCATTTGTGCCTTTGTACAGGTAATTATGTTGCTGTGTCATTAGCAACAAGGTTAGTCCTAGTATATTGCTTATAATCATAATTCTTGATATTATTTCCTTCATTTCTAGTGTGCTGCACCTCTTACTGACGTTTCTGCTTAGTATCCTTATGTATCCATTTCAATGATATCCATATGAAGATTGTGATTTTATTTTTAATTGTCCAACCTCACCTTTTCATCTGGTCTGCTTCCAGTAACTGTCCATCATATGTTATAAACAAGTGAAACCAAGCAGATTGTATACTATTATTGATAGTCGCAGAACCTCTTCATCTATGTCTTTTGGAAAACTTGTTTGACTAACTTGGATTTGATTAATAATTTCTTTTCCCATTATACATATTGGTTCTTGGTGTTAAGATATAATTCAAGTTTTGTGAGATCGTATATATGTATTGAGGAAATGAGTGGGAGATAGCAGAATTTTATGTATGCATCGATGTATAAAGATATAGGACACCAAAGAGTCGATGCTTGTATTATTATTAAAAGTCATCAGGCAAGATATCAAGTGAGGACTATTAATGCATGACTTCTTCGCTGTCATAGATGTCATTTGAGCTTTTGAGATAACCACCTCAACCTCAATTATGTCATGAATCTACCTCATATATCATATGTACTCCAAACTTTGAAGGCAAAAGGGTCAGTGTTTAATCATATGCACGTATTGATCAACTATGATCAAGCAAATACTTTAAGTCCCAATGAGATGTGTATGCGATGTAAGTGATAAGTCGACTTGTATCATGTGTAAGTCGACTTACACATGTTCTAGTCGATAAGTCGACTTGTTCAAGGTCTCAGATCGTTTATTCGTGCCTAAAGGCAATCCCTTTAGCGCTTTTATTCACAAATGATGCAGCATCGAATGAATAAATAAAGAAAAGGCATTATTTATTAATTTGATATTCATAAACATTGTTTATGAATTGATTTGATCTTTAATCAAATTAATGAAGTCCATGATATATGACATAGCACGAAGGAAATTATGATGTGTTCATACTCCCGAGATTCCTATCATGTGCAATTATGTCAAGATTCAAATTCTCCTAGTCATAGGATTAATGAGATCGGACATCTTTAATCCGGATAGACTAGCACATGTCATATTCCTTGATTGGATCAAGCAAGGATCTCGTAAACTGTAAATATGAGATATTTAGAATTGATACGTGGATGCTTACTAGCGTAGTAAGTTCATCGATGACCGCCATGAGATCATCACATGGATATCTTATCTAAGTGTCAATGATAATCTCATCATAGCAATGGTGCAAGTATCCTTAGACTCGAGGTACTCAAGGATATCTTGATACCGATCCCGCGCTTTGACTCCATTCCTTGCCGCTTCCGAGGTAACTCATAGGTGGTGCTTGGAGTGCGCCTCGAGGTATTCAAGATAATCGAGTAGCCAATAAAGGATTCAACACTCGGATTAGCGTAAGAGATACCCATATTTCTTGTCGGGATCATTACTAAGGCATGCCAAGCATGTATGTCATGAAGAGTGTCTTCATTGACATATACAAGAATGAGTCCCGTGATCGAGAACCGATATCACTGGGCTAGACTTCAAGTCTAGTGAGTTGACACTTTGACCATACTCATAACCAAGTGGGGTATAGGATGGTGAAAGGACGAATTGCACCAGAATTGTACATGGAAGGGTTCGTGATCCGGTTCGTGATGAATACATCAAACCGATTACTTTCCGGTCAATCGGGGGGTCATGATGTGTTGCTAGATACCGCTTCACGACTTGCTTAGATTAAGTGTTAAGCTAAGTGGCCAACATAACCGGAGCCTAAAGGTCACACGATAAGAGTGATTCAGAGAATCAGAAATAGTAATTGGACAGAGTTCCAATTATGGAGAGCATTAGGATTAAATGGATCCTAATGGATTGGGATATGTCCCGATGAGATCGCGACATCAATATTGCTAAGAAAGGTTTTGAGTCATTAAAGATCGGGGCTAGAAAGTAGTAGGACCGACCCATTGGACTGGACCTTAGCAATTATGTTTTAATTAATTAATTAAGTAATTAATTAATTAATTAATATATCTTTAAGCCATGTGTCGTTGGAAATGGAAAGGAGAGGATAAGATGGTTGAAAAGTCAAAGTTACTTACTTTATTCATTAAAGAATGAATGGCCATTAATCATCCATATGTAAGCTTCTTATGGAAGCCTTTTTAAGTGTTAAAAAAGAACATAAGATGGCTTATTGGTGATGATGGTCGACGGTTGGAGGTTGGGAGAGAAGAAGAAGAAAGCTTAATGGTTAAGCTTCCTTTAAATAGGTGATTTTCTTCTTCCTCATCAAGGCTACCATCGATTCTTCTCTTCTCCAAGGCAAGGATTCCAACGTTTCTCTCAAGCTCTCCAGGACAGAGGTAGGGTCTAGCAGCCTTTAATCTGTTATAGCTATTCCCGTCAAAGGGGTTTGATTCGTTAGATTTTCCGATCTCTGCGTGGATCACCTTTAGAGATAGTCTCTTTGCTATTTAGGTTGATGTCTTCATACCGATACCTGGATCCTGGATTCGGAAAGTCCTGGGAACAAAATTTTGTTTTCCGCTGCGGTACTTGTGATGTACCTCCCGGATTTTCCTACAGTGGTATCAAAGCGCCCGGTATCGCTTATGCAGCTATAACCTAAGCGAGATCAGAAATCCTAATGGAATTTTCTGTTGATGCATGCTATCTGTTCAGATTTCGAATTTATATTGTGATATGTTTTCGAAATTTTCTGCCCAGGATTGTTCATAACATGTTAGAGAATATGTCTATGAATTTTCAGAATTTATTGATTTGATTTGATATAGTTTTGCTAATTAATTCCCTAAGGTTACAGATGTTGTTTTGTGAAACGATTCTGGAACAGGCATGAGTATAAAATCGAGAATAAATTCTAGAAACATGGTTTTTCGGATTTTCCTTCACCTACATGTCTCTAAGATGTTGGTGAATGTCTATGAGCATGGAAATTGGATTTCAAGGTGATTGGATATTTATTAACGAATTTATTCTATGCTGTTGGGAATTGCTGTGCTGATGAACACAGATTTTGAATCGGTTTTGTTATTTAGGTTGACTGAGTTTTTGATGGCATAAAATCCGACAAAATTCATGTAGCATTTTCTGAACATTTACTAACCTATTCAATTTTCTCAGAATTTATTGAAATTGTTTCATTGATCATTTCGAGCAATGTACAGAACTGGACAGTTTTGTGAAAATTGTTGGGACTGTTTTGCTTGGCTTGATTGAGTGTGCTTTTCAGTTCCATGTTCTTGCACCATTTTTAATGTGATTAAAATGTGTTATCTTGATGTAGTATGATTTCCAAACTGAATTGCTTGAAGTTGCTTTTCCAAGAATTTTGAATGCCGAATTGGTCACATTTGTGTCTCGTTAGTATATTGCATTATTCTTGTTTGTTTTGGCCGTCACAATTTTTGTGACAAGTGCCGAGTAGTTTTGAGAGTGTATACACTAGCTAGAGATGCTTAGGATGATAATTTGGGTGTTCCTAAATTGTTTGGAAATTAATGAGTTTTGACTCATTTCAAGTTTTCATATAGTTTGACTATTTAAGGCATTCATGACTCAATGAAGTGTTCATTGAGGCATCAATTTACGATATTACCCTAGGTATAATGGTGTTGAGAATTGGAATTTTATTGATTGAGGAATTAGCCGATTAGAGATTTTAGCAAATTTCTAATAAGTCGATTTGTATGTAATAAGTCGACTTGTTCAAGATTTTAGTATAAGTCGAACATCAGTAGCACCTCAGTAAGTCGACTTGTACACGGGAGAGTGAAATAAGTCGACTTGTGTCATCTGAGGCGACTTGTGTGTAAGGCAGAGCATAAGGCTTACTTGCATTTGATGAAAGTCGACTTGTGGCATGCTCAGTTGATGATGGATGATTATAAGGATTGATTCAATCGATTGATGAAACCTAAATCATTCCATATAGTCCCCGGCGACTATGATCCTTCACTTGAGTCTAGAGTTTCTAAATCCTCCTCGATATATGAAAACTAACGCCTTCCATTAATATGGTAAGAACCAGTTCTTATAGGATGGGTTGTTGGGTAAACCCAAGCTCGCTTATACTTAATATGTTCAACCATGAAAATAAGATTTTCGGATTAATGGGTGGGTTTTCACTGAAGCGTTAGTTTGTTGAGTAAACTCAAGGTCAACGTGACAGAGGCGAAATTGGGTAGCATACATCGATGTATGCTCATCAAAGAGTTGATACTCAATGTAAGGCACACATCAACAAGTTGATAAAGATCGATCGATAGTTGTGTCTAAGATGTAATTGGTATATCCGATACCTCCGAGACTTAAGGTGGCTTGTCAGGTAAACCCAAGGTCATTCTTAATGTCGGTTATCGATGATACAATTAGTATGACCGATACCTACCGATTGACCTAAGTCAGGGCTTGTTGGGTAAACCCAAGGTCACTCTTAGCAATGTCGGATATCGACCCACTAGACATTATGTCACATCGCTTCTTTGGATTCAGAAAGAGGGTTATGGATTCTAGGAAACTAGTGGAGCCATATGCATATCATGCAAGTCCTTATGATCATGCAGCAATTATTCTATCATTCCTTCTCTATCGCTACCAGTTGATCAAGAAGTCTTCGCAGTGTGAATTTTCGCCTCTATTCGGACTGAATTTTCGATTGGCTAAGGAATCGAGAATTGTTCTTTATCCGAGGAACTGGATACGCCCCAGATGTTCCACTTCCGTATGCATCTCGCATCGATGCTTCGATAAGGATCGAAAGCATATCGTAAGCATCTAAAGGATGATGATATGGATACTTGCATTATGCTTGTCTTGATGTCACCAGAGCCGCAGCAGAAAGACGAGTCCATGGATGCTCACTCTATAGTATTTCATCTTAGGAGCTGTTTGATGAGTAAGTCGATCAGAAGGTTCGAGACCTCAAGGCTTCTTCACCATTAAAGATGGCTCCTGTGGATATCCACAGCAAGATGCCTCAAGATGAATGGCTATATTGAGAGATTGGCCTTAGGATTTGTAATGGATTATGAGTTAAGTAGAGACTTAATTCGGTTGGATTGTCGATGGTTATTCACAGCAGGATAAACTATCGATAAACCAAATATCCACAACAATTTCGAGTCGATCAATCTGCACGATCGACACCGAAAGACGTGCTATCAAGAGAGATAGCAAGTCTTAGTATGGATGCTTCTTCTTCCGTCCAAAGAAGAAAAAGGCCAAGAAACCAAATGGAAGTGCCATCAAGGAAAACCAAAGATATCGCCTCAAAAGGATTTTGCTTTATCAGGGCAAGACCGCCACCAGAGGTAAACTGTAAAGTCTATTCGAGTTCCTTGGCGTAAGAAGGCATCGATGCCTCTACCTTCAAATATGTTTGTCATTGAGGTTATACTGCTTCGATCAAAACATATGGGTATTTGATACGGCCAGGCTCATACATATGAAATGATATGTAGGCCTCGAGACACGAGATGTACTCATAAAAGGAGAACTAGACCTTCAGGTAGGTAATGCAACAAGAGTTGCTACATTAGCCGAGAGACACTTATGTCTTGTTACTCCCTACCGGGCTTGTATTCAAATTCGATAATTGACATTTTGTACTGCTTTAAACAAAGAACATATTGTATGTTTTATGTTTAATTAGAGCTAGTTTCATTGGACTTTTAGTAGCAATGGTTGTTATATTAGTCGTGAATGGAATGCTCTATGGTACTGTGACATTATGCAATGGAATTGACATATGAGATATGTCATATCCAATTAAGAATGTCAATGACGCGAAAGACATAATCGAGATAATTTAAAATCAACTTACTTATGGCATTGTCGGCATTGCCATATAAATGAGACACGCATCGCTAAGCTCCATAAGAGTGGATGTTTAGGTCATTTGATTATGAATCATATGACACATGCGAATCTTGTTTATTAGGCAAGATGACTAAGTAACTTTAAAGGAAAGGGTGAACGAGTGAATGGAATATTAGACCTAATACATTCGGATGTATGTGGTCCGGCTGTCCATCCATGCCGTAAGTGGTTGTCTTTACTTCATTACTTTTATCGGTGATTATTCACGATATGGGTACTTCAGATTCAGAGATACAATCAAGCGCTTGAAAAGTTCAAACAATTCGAAATGAAGTAGAAAACTAACTTGGTAAAAGTATGAATACATTACGATCCGATCGTGGAAAATATTTGACCAACAGCTTTTGGATTATCTCGTAGATAATGGATTTTATCTCAAGACACTCCACCTTACACGCCGCAAAGACAATGGTGTGGTGAAAGGAGATATCGAACCTCATAGACATGGTGCGATTGATGATAAGTTTTACAGCTTTTGGGAATATACGCCAAGACAAATTGCTTACTCGCTAAACAGAGTTCCATTAAAGATAATTGTGGTTACTCCATATGGAGATATGGACTAACCGAAAGCTCTATCTTTCTCATCCGAAGTTTGGGATCGTCTCGCTACGTTGAAGCGGACATACCAGATTAGCTTGATGCAAAGTCCGATAAGTGTTTGTTCGTAGGATATCGGGATATCAATTCTACCTTGCTTAGGAACAAAAGTTGTTTGTTTCAAGCATGCTGCTTTCTTAAAGAAAGAGTTTCTTTACAAGAGGACAGGGGAGCAAAGTTGAACTTGAGAAGTTCAAGATGCTCTAACAAACGCAGATCAACTCGTCAACTCGCAATCTGAACTCATATAGATGAGGTAATACCAACCTTCTATTACACAAGAATTTCAGTAGGTCATGAGGATACGACTTGCTCTGAGAGATATGAATTTCTCGTAAGTGAATGTAATGACGATTGTCTATATGAGATGATGCGCTACTACATGGCGTAACAGTCTCAAAAGTTCGTAGTCTCGAATATGTTTGTGTCATGAAATCAATGGATTCCATGTATGAAAACCAAGTATGGACTTTGGTTGTATACTCGAAGGATAAACCCATGTATGCAAAGGAGTTTTCGTAAGAAAATCAACATGGATGGTAATTTGATTACCTATAAAGCAATGCTTACGTTAAAGGATTTCGCCACGCATAAAGAGTTGACTATGACAAAACCTTCAAATTTCAGAAGCAATGCTTAAATCCATTAGGATACTCTTAGCCATTGCCACTCATTATGATTATGAGATATGGCAATGGATGGAAGACAGCTTTCCGAGAGGAAATCTACCCGAGGATGTGTATGATGTAACCGAGGACTTCACTTCCATCGATGGCGAAAGGTATGCAAGCTTCGTAAATCCGTGTTTGGATTGAAGCAAGCATCCAGAGTTGGATTATCCGCTTGACGAGTCAATCAAAGAGTTTGATTTCTCACAAAATTCGGATGATCATTGTGTATAAGAAGGTTAATGGACCGCAATCGATTCTTGTGTTGTATGTAGATGACATATCGCTACTAGGAAACGGCGTCTCTATCTTGCCGCAATCAGCTAAAATTTGGTTGTCAATCAATTTGCGATGAAAGACTTCAGTGAAGCAACTTATATCCTGTGGATATAGATTTATAGAGATAAATCAAAAGGTTGCTTGGTCTTTCACAATTATCGCATAGATGAGATGCTAAAGAGGTTTAGCATGGAACAATGCTATGTGACGAGGCCCGATGTATCGATGCTCTAAGTTACGAGCAGATACCAATCGGATCCCGTGAGGGTCACTGGTGGTCACAAGAATATCCTCAAGTACTTGCGAAGCTAATTAAGGATGTTTTCTTAATCTATGGAGATGGAAATCCCTAATTGAGCGGGCATTCGGATGCATGTTTAATCTGATAAGGATGATTGTGAATCACAATCGTGTTATATACATTCACACCGGTCAATAGCGCAAGGCCGCTTGAAAAGTTCCAAATAAGAGAGGATCGCGATTCATCAATCGAGGCAGAGTACATTGCCGCGTGAGACGCATGAAAGGAAGCGGTTTGGATCGAGAAGTTCATTATCGAACTCGATCCGGTCCCTAGTTGTGATGGGCCCATAGGATTGTATTGGATACAACGGGGCTAGGCGCAGCAAAGGAACCAAGGTCTTATCGACGATCCGAACTCGCGTATTACCGATTCGAGATCATTAGTCGAGATGATATCTGACAGAGAGAATTCCACAGAGCAAAGTGTTGTTGTTCGCTGACAAAGCCATAGTCACAGGAGAATTGGATTCTCATGGACTCGCTTATGGTATTAGATACTAAGCGATTGGCTTTAGGTCAGTGGGAGATTTGTGTTGATAAGTCGATTTTGTACGTGTAAGTCGATTTCTACACATGTTCTAATGCCGATAAGTCGACTTGTTCAAGGCTCGGTGCATTTATTCGCAGCCCAAAGTCAATCCCCTTTAGCTTGCTTTTATTCACGATTATATATGCGATCGAATGAATAAATAAAGAAAAGGCATTATTTATTAATTTGATATTCATAAACATTGTTTATGAATTGATTTGATCTTTAATCAAATTAATGAAGTCCATGATATATGACATAGTATGAAGGAAATTATGATGTGTTCATACTCCCGAGATTCCTATCATGTGCAATTATGTCAAGATTCAAATTCTCCTAGTCATAGGATTAATGAGACTGGACATCATTAATCCGGATAGATTAGCACATGTCATATTCCTCGATTGATCAAGCAGGATCTCGTAAACTGTAAATATGAGATATTTAGAATTGACATGTGGATGCTTACTAGGTAGTAAGTTCATTGATGACTGCCATGAGATCATCACATGGATATCTTATCTAAGTTGTCGGTGATAATCTCATCATGCAATGGTGCAAGTATCCTTGAGACTTGAGGTACTCAAGGATATCTTGATACCGATCCTGCTTTGACTCCATTCCTCGTTGCCTTCCGAGGTAACTCATGGGTGGTGCTTGGAGCACACTTGAGGTATTCAAGATAATTGAGTAGCCAATAAAGGATTCACCACTTGGATTAGCGTAAGAGATACCCACGGCCTCTTGTCGGGATCATTACTAAAGTCGGCGAAGATGTATGTCATGAAGAGTGTCTTCATTGACATATACGAGTAATGAGTCCCAGTGATTCAGAACGATATCACTTGGGCTAGACTCGCCTAGTGAGAGTTGACACTTTGATCATACTCATAACCAAGTGGGGTATAGGATGGTGAAAGGACGAATTACACGGTAATTGTCTATGAAGGGTTCGTGATCCGGTTCGTGATGAATACATCAAACCGATTACTTTT